>JAEQBH010006240.1:0-68192 GCA_016808115.1 Tetrastigma voinierianum | reverse complement strand
AATGATTTAAAATTTTTTATATATAAATATGCATTGCATTTGCATATGTGCCGACGTGACTGAGGATCTTGCTGGTCTTAATAGGTGAAACATGGATACAACTCCTTTTGGGGTTGAGGAAGACCAAGGGAATCGTCAAGACAGTCTTGCTAGTGTGGAAGGTGGGCAAGCTTCTCATGCTCCACCAATGAATGAATTAGAACCTGCTGCATGAGGTGCTAATTGAGCATTCTTCAAGAATTAGCTCTATAAGAGAAATACTGATGTCCACTATGGTTGCCTCCTAAACTATAATACTGAGGATGGCAAGGTAATCGACGGAGATTTTCGACTAAAGAGGATGAGCTCCTCTATGGCAGAAAATTGGCTCGAAAGGATTGAGCGAATGCTGGTGCAAATGCATTATACACCGGATGAAAGTTTGGAATGTGCGACCGCCTTACTTCAGGATGAGGCTTAATGCTGGTGGTTTCTATGACCAGGATTAACAACAGTGAGGATATGGTTCTTCTCGATGAATTCAAGAAGCATTATGTGGGCTACATCTATTTACAACATGAGGAATATAATTTGTAGAACTGGTGACAAAGACAGATGAGTGTCATATGAACAAAGAGAATTCACATTGGCAAGTATGCTCCCGAGATACTCAGGAGTGAGGAAGAAAAGTGTCAGAGATTCAAGACGGCCTTAATTTAATTTCTAACTCGCCCATGTCACGTGATTTTGCCATGATGATTTTTCCAAAATTTGGCATGCATTGAATGGAAAGGTAAAGAAAGAGGAAAAAGAGAGAAAAGATAAAAGACAAGAAAGAAAATCCAGTCGGCCTAGTTCACAACACCGCCAGGAAGAGATTCAGGGACCATGTGGTTCCAAATGCTTGCCACCGCATCACCGGCAGGAATACTACTTCTGGCTGCACAATCGGTCACTGCGAGTACACCAGGAGGTGCTTCTAGAGGACAGACTGCTCCTCATTACTTCCATTGTGGGAAAACTCATAAAGGAGAATGTTGGAGACTTACAGGTGCTTGTTTGATTTGTGGATCCAAAGAGTACAAAGTAGAGATCGTTTCAAGAGCTCGCTCATTTACGCGATTCGGGATCGGGGGTAGTACCAGGCACGTAAAGGCAAGAGTGTTGCATCACCAACAGTGTTCGAGACAAGGACACGCACTCGTAGGCAAGATGGTCAAAGGCTTCAGCTAGAGCATATGCAATGAAAGCAAAGGAAGATAATCGATGTTCAGACGTGATAGCCGGGTAATTTCCAAATCTTTGATACTGGCTAGAAAATACAGACACTGATCTCCGGCTCACCCCACTCCTATTTGTACCGACATACCCATCAGAAAATTTACCAAAGAGTGAAATTGAGTATGACATCTTGGTGACGAACCCACGCATAGTGTTATCAGAATGGGAGGTATAAAGATCGCCATCCGAATACGTAGAGTATGAGTTTCGGGATTTGATCGACTATCCTTTTAAGGAGTTTGATGATTTTGGGATTGGATTATTGTCCCGACACCAAGTGATGGTGGATTGTAGAATGAAAAGAGTGACTTTGAGAACACCGAATGAGGATGAAGTAACTTTCATCGGCGAGAGATCAAACCACTTCTCTAATGTGATATCTGCAGCCACTGCTAGAAAAAATGGTAATGGTGCTGATGTGAAGCTTACTGCTTATGGTTGGATACTGGTAAAGGCAAGGCTTCAAATATATTTGATATCCCTATCAGCAGTGACTTTTCCCGACATATTTCCTAAGAGTTGCCGTTTGCCTCATACAGAGGGAAATCTGAGGTTGCAATCGATCGCCAGATTGGGTACTACACCGCATCCATTACACCATACCAATGGCTCCAAAGAAATGAAGAATTGAAGCTTCAATTGCAAGAACTGCTAGAAAACGTTTATTCGGCTATATCACCTGGGAGCCCATGCTTTTTGTTACAGCAAAGATGGTACACTTGCTACGTATCGACTATAGACAACTCGAACAAGTCGTAATTATAAAGAATAAGTATCCGCTACCTAATTGATGATTTGTTTGACTAACTGGAAGGTGCAAGATATTTTCAAGACTGACTTGGCGACCGGTATCACGGGCTTGAGAATTAAAGATGTGGATGTGATAAACGGCGCTAGAACGCTGATACGACATTACGAGTTCCCGTAATGCCGTTATTCGCAAATGCCCAGCGCTTTCATGGACTCAATGAATCGTTTTCCGACCGCATGTGGATCGCCACGAGTGTTCATAGACGATATTCTGTGTATTCGAAAGATTGGGAAAATCATGACACACACCGGCAAGTTGAGACTGAGAAAGAGCAAAGCATGCAAACTCCAGCAAGTGTGAATTTGGCTGAATGAAGTATCACTTCTGGCACATTGTATCGAAAAGAAGAAGAAAATTAAGAAGTTGTTGGAATGGAAGCCACCAAGAATGTTACGTAAGTATGTAGTTTTTGGACTGGCAAAGACACAGAAGATTTGTTAGTTATTGCCATGATCATCTAATGATCAAATCGTCTAAAAATGTGAAATTTGGAATGGTGTGAAGAATGTCAAAGAAGTTTTGATAAGTCAAAAGCATTCTTAACCGAGGCTCCCGCTTTACTCAACCGACCGCGGTATGAATATGTGATCTTTGAAGATGCTTCACTGAAATGGACTCGACGTGTCCCCACCGCAAGAGGGTAAAGTGGTAGCCTACGCTTCAAGACAGTTGAAGCCACATGAAAAGAACTACCCCACACATGATTTGGAATTAGCCGCAATTGTATTTGCGCTAAAAATTTGGAGACATTATTCAGATGGAGAAAAAATGTTTCATCTACACCGATCATAAGAGTTCAAGTATGGCCACAAATCCAGAGCGAACTTTAGACAAACCAGATGGATGGGAGTTGATAGCACTGCGACATGGATGATCATCATCCGAAAGTCAAATAGTGGCCGGATGCTTGAGTAGAAAGACAATGCAAACGCTTCAAGCGTTGAATGCTCACTGGTTTCCTTGACGTGACGATAGTACAATAGTGACAGACCGATAATGGTGACTGCTTCGTTGAATCAAGTGCTAGAAGCACAAAGGGAAAGACAGGAAATTGTTGTTAGTAAGTCAGATTGAAATGGTAAAGAATTGAGTTTACAAGAATGAAGATGGGGTGTTTAGATATTATAAAGACGGTTTAGTAACTGGGATGATAATGATTCAGGAAAACCATACTGGGGCAGGCACATGTTGATCTTTTGGTTATACATCCTGGTAGCACAAAGATGTATCAGATTTGAAATGTCATTTTGTGGTCCTAATGAAAAAGAGATATATCGAGCTGCAAACTAAGTGTTTGGTTTTCCAAAGAGTAAAGGCAGAGCATCGTCTTTCCTGATTATTACAATCATCGAATACCGAGTGGAAAAATGGGATCAATTACGGATTTGTAGTCGGGTTAGGAGAAAGCATAACTCGGCCAGGTCGAGTGGACTGATTGACCAAGTCGGGCCACTTCCACCAAGGAGAACTCGACTATCTACTGACGCTGGGGCCAGAGTCGTATATCATGAAATAGCGTCTCTACATGATTCCTATATCCATTATTTCAGACCGAGATCCGAGGTTTACTTCGAGATTTTGGGGAAAATTGCAAGAGGCCTTAGGCACTCGACTGAATTTCAGACAAATGTTTCCAATCTTTACGCATACTAGACAATGAGAGGATTCGATTAAGTGGAAGATATGCGATGAGTCGCGGTGATCGATCATGAGAGAAGCTGGGATAGAGACATTCCTTTAGTTGAATTTGTGTACAACAACAGCTCCGATCGGTATCGAATGGCACCTTATGAGGCTTTACAAGGGAGTAGAAATGTGTAACAATCGCCAGGTTGACTTAATTGAGCGAAAAGCAGCTTTAATTGGGTTCCGACTTGATACAAGAGACTAAGAAAAGGTAAAAATGATTGGGAGAGAGATTGAAACTGCCAATGATAGACAAAAAATCGTGATGTCGACATGAAAAGAAAAAGATATTCGTTATGAGATCGGGAAAAGTGTTTTTGAAAGTACGCCTGGAAGAAGGTAATGAGATTGGGGAAAATGGCAAGTCGGCTCCCAGTTTATTTGGCCTATGAAGCAATCTAAAAGTGGCCCAATGGCTACGTATTAGCATTACCGAATTGAAAAGATCCATAGTATGTTTCATGTGTCCATGCTATGGAGGTACCTAACTGAATTTGGTCACATGGTCTTCGACAATTGAGCTCACTGCATTTGACATACAAGAGCTACGAGAGATCTCGCTCGAGAAGCAACACTGCGCAAGGCAGATTCCGTTAGTCAAAGTCTACAGAAATCACAAGACCGAAGAAGCCACTCGGGAGTGAAGAAACCATGCGGCAAAGAATATCCAAGAATCGTTTAACTAAGGTACACCTCGAGACAAAATTTATTATGGGGAGAATTGTAACACACCAAAATATACCCTAACCGTTTTATAACATGTGTAGGGTATAAAATAAGTTAAAATTGTATTCGTTTAAAAAAAAAATGAAATTTTTATGAAAAAAGGGCAAAACAGTAATTTTGTCGTTTTGTAATAGTACTAGAATAGCTCAGGGAAGCATAGAAAATTCTCTAGATCTCGGATGACGAAACGGACTGCGCCGTTAAATTCGTCTCGCGAAATCTAGCTACCCTGTCGAATTTCGTTAAATTTCGAGACAGTCGGAATATTTTATGAATTTTTAGGCGGCATGTGTAGAGTGAAACCTAAAAACGGGATTTTTGAAAAATTCCGAAAAATTACAAATATATAAAGAATATTCAATTAGGATAAATAAAATTGAAACCGGGATGAAATAAATTGTTTTGACTGTCGGACCGAGAAGGCAAAAGGGAACAATGGGTCCTACATCAAAAGAAAAAGAAAAATAAAATAAAAGTCAAAACTTAAAGCCAAATGAAATGTGGTGAATCGGAGCTGATAAGAGTTTTGAGAAAAGTTTTTTTCTTCGTTTAGTTCTCTTCGATTCCCCAGTTTAACCGTCGCACTGGCCGATAAACACGAAAAGTGCTCTACGCGACGAGGGCTACGCGTGAGTACCAAAAACACAGGATTTCACCGAGAATTCAGGTAAATATTCGGAAAATTCAAATTTTTAGTTTTTCTCAGATCTATGGCGTTCTACTAGTCCCGTGATTTCGACCTATCACAAAGTTACCACGCTGGGCCGAGCTACGCAGAGGTACCGAAATCCCGGATTTCACACGTGAAATAGTGGGAACACGTATGAATACGTGATAAATAGTGAATACGATGTATCACGATAAATAGTGCATAGTGCATAGTAAATAATGCATATGGCAAGTATATAGTGCATAGTGCAATGAATAGTAAATATGTAAACGAATAGTAAATACGTAATAGTGAATACATAAAAGTGAATAGTGAAATATGTATTAGTGAATAGTAAATACGAAAATGAATAGTGAACACGTAAATTGTAGAAATATAAGAATTAGTATGGAACTAAGTAAGGAACTCCGTTTCGGGTGTTCTTGGACTCTATGGAAACCCCATTGAGTCAAGAATCCATCTGTATCTAGATTGCTGAAAATTGGAACTCATATTAAACTCCGAAAAATCAATCCTAACCAAAACTACTAGTACGTACGGATAATATTGTTCTTTAATGGTTTTGAATAAATGACAGATGAAAGCCAACCGAGATTGAGATTCCGAGGATTGGAATCAAAGTGCTGAGCTTTTTGGGTTTGTTCTACCGACTCTTATTCCTCGTTTCAAATTTTTGCATGTTTGTTCTACCTTTTCTTATTCTCGTTTCAATATTTGAAATGCTTGTTTTAAATGCATAAGAAAGGTATATTGGAATTGTTATATGATTTGAAGAATTTGATTGGAAAATGTTTTGAAGGCGAAAATTGCATGACTATTGAAAGTGAATTAGTTATACAAATGTATTGTATTTTGCTATAAAATATTTGAAACGCCCATAAATATAAACCGTTTAGTTTGCCAGATATGATAGATTGGTATACCAATAGGGGTCAAATAGCGCATCGCAAACGATAGTATTAATGCGGCCACCCGACGCTGAGCCCCGCGCCGGGATCGCAGACTGTAGTGTTCACTATTTGATTGTTATAGAATCAATAAGAAATTTCAACGGACAAGAATGTGTTATAAAACTGCTTATACCGTCCGCAGCCTAGCGGACCTCGTGTATGACTCGATATCTCGTATAATGAAGACATAGTTAAATTCATTAAGGGCATAACTGAATCGACATTGACATAATTGAATTGATTGGATAGAACTGAATTGAATTGTAGAAGTGAATTGACGGAGATTGTAAAATATCGAATTCAAAAGATGTTTGCCAATTAAATGAAAAGAGTATCGTGGAATGATAGATTCGCTTTAAACGGTGATCAAGAATGGATTGTGATAAGAATCACTAAGCATGAAAAATGCTTAGCGTATTGTTTTTACCAATGCAGTACTCGAGTAATAGATAGATATTGAAAGCGGACCCAAGATCGAGGAGCTGCCGAAAGTCATCGAGAAAGAATTGAAGAGTATGTTCCACATATGATTAATATCATTGGCATGACTTTATTTGGTATTTTAAAATAGTAAATTTCGAAACAATGTTGTATAATATTTTGAAAGGCGTGGTATGCCATTTTGTAAGTGAATTGTTTAAATGTTTATGGGCCTACCGTAGTGAACTAATATGCTTCCGCATATTTGAAATGGTTTGAATGAAATGTGTTTGAAAATGAGTGTTACAACTTTCTTCTCAGATTTACGAAAATATGACGGTTGGATTTCGTCGGGATAAACACAAAAAGTGCTCTACGCGATGAGGGCTACGCGTGGGTACCAAAAACAAAGGATTTCACCGAGAATTAGTAAAATCGAAAATCTTAATTTTGCTTTTTCTGATTAATTCACGCTTTGTTACTGTAACTCTTCGGACCAAAATTGAAGTTACTCTACGCTTATCACGAGAGCTACGCAGGATAAATTTAAATCACAGATTTCGCTGATTTCAATTGGAAGAAGTGAATACGTATGAATATGTATAAAATAGTAAATATGTATGAATATGTATAATACATGAATAATGGTATAGTATAGTATGTATAATGTATAGTATAGTAATATGGTATAATGATAGTATAAGGTATAATGAGTAGTGCATAAATAATATATTTAGTTGGTTGAAGGACGTGATATCTATATACAACAAATGTAGGCTAAAAGAATACGGAAAATCTGTAGTAATCGTGCTCAAATTTCTTAGTATAAAGGTGAGTGTTCAACCCCAGTTTTTCAAATACTAGTGTAATATTATAAACCGCTACACTGTATTAGTGACTTTGATGGTAAACCATGCTTCAGTGCAAGTGATGATTGAGAAACATTGGTTGTGATTGTTCTAAACTCATTTTCTGAATATTATGTATTATGATATAAAACTGTTTTTACATTGGTATTTAATGGTTTTAAATGTAAACCATGTTTAAAGCAAGCAATGAGTTTTTAATCAAACAAAATGGTTTTGATTTTAAACCATATGTGAGTGTTCTAAACCCATTTTTCAAATACTAGTGTATTATTATTATAAATTGTTTTATTAATCGTATTTAATGGTTTTGATGTTAAACCATATTTATATAAATGGTTTTGATTTAAACCATATGAGCAACAATGAAGGTTTGATTTATTCAACCATATTCAAAGCAAGCAAGGAATTTAGTAAGCAAATGGTTTTAAAATTGTAAACCATACTAAAACATACAATAATGAACTATTAAACAACTTTTTCAAGTAAGGTTAAGTAAGAAAATGGTTTTTTGATTTCAAACCATAATTTAAAAGGGGCAAATGGTTTCAATCAGAGTTATTTTTCAAGAGCAAGCAAAAGTATTATTCAGAAAACAAAGCCTAACTAAAAATCCTGTTCTAAGCAAGCATACCGTCGGAGGGTATTCGTGATAAAACGTGGTGTTAGGATATCATACATGCATTTTAGTTTTTCCCCCGGTCGCAAACCTAGGCTGCGCATCATGGCATTTCTAAAGGACCGTGAACGCATTGTGAGCATATAGGGTTAACGCTAAGAACTAAATTATGGTGATGGCGACACAAGGTCAATTCCACCATATTTATCGGAAAAGGTGATGCAAACACAAGTCCTTCCACCGGCACCATCGATGCATAGGCTTCTGTGTTCACTATGGTACAACAAGAAAGTATAGGTCTCCAATGGTTGATGATTTGCGCGGCGATATACGCTTGGAAATATCAACATCGCGCACGGTCTCCCGAAGCCCGCGAGATTTAAGCAAACGGTCGAAAGACGCCCGCTTATTTCAAAAATGATCGGCCGGTTCTAGCTCCCGCAGGATTTTTAAAACGACGGCTGGAGCCTGTGCCCCGTGGTGATTTAAAAACGGTTGAGCCTGTAGTTCGTGTTTATAAAAGTTTCGAGAAACTTCAGCAAGAGGTTTGTGAAAGGTTTTGAGAATTTTTAAAGAAGAGATTTGAGAAATGTTTTATACATTTTAAAGCAAGAGGTTTATAAAAGTTTACAAACTTTTAAAGCAAGTAAGGTAAAGCAAGCAAGAGAATTGAGAAAAGTTTTATGCTTTTTAAAGAAAAAAGAAAAGCAAGGCAAGAGTATTAAAAAGCTGAACTTTTAAAAGGCAAGTATTAAAAAGTTTGTAAACTTTTAAAGCAAGTACGTAAAGTTCAGAAACTTTAGTGCAAGGCAAGGCTTCGAAAATATCTTGTAAAATAGAGTTTTATAGCTCGAGATATTTTTGGTGAAAAGGAAACATTTTATAAAAATATACACTCACCGAGCTCGTTTAGCCTATTATTTTCCTATTTTAAAACTATTTTCCGTAAAATGAAGACATACCGGACGGAGCATATTAGGATTCTCCGATATTTCAGCAAGTGTTGTAATTAATAACATTATGTAAGGAAAACATTTTTGAATTTGTATATTGGAACATATGTATGCACACAGTGATATTCTGTGATAATGCAACAAGCCGCCATATCGCGGATAAAATGTAATTTGCATATACTGTGATTTGAATATATCCTATACGCAGTTCACTGCGCGCCGCTGGCAGGATCATCGCCAATATTACCAAATCCTGTTGGAAAAAGGTGAAAATTTTTGACACAGGTTATGTTATGACGGCTTCGCTTCACAGAATTTCTGTAATGTTGTATAGAATCATCGTGATTGAGCACAGACACCTGCCGCTAGTAGAGTGGCCTGGTGTGCGCGGTATCGAGCATACATTACAACCATGCATGTTCAAACTCAGCACATACATATCAAGTGATTCAGTGCCTAATGAACTGACTTATTAAAACACGACTATATCGTGAAGAGACGAGATACGCCCAGAGAATGATTCAAATCCGCTGAAATAGCCCCATACATCCCGAGAGAGATGAGCAGTGAGTTGTCTACCATCGCCTCTATGAATCAACCCCAAGAGCAAACAAATGAATCATCCAATAACGAGGGATGTCATACAGCGATTGCTTACGCAGAAAGGTGCGGCACAGATTGTACGTGATAGTAAATGGCATAGCAACCCGTCAGCAACAGATCTTACACCACCACCTAGAGAGGTTATCAAAGAACCCGAAGGCGCAGAGAGCACAGGTCGGGCGCGGCTTCATACAGACTCCGCAGCAGATCCAAAAGCAGCCTGTTATGGCTGACCGAGTAACAAGTGTTTGATAGAAGGCCGTCGCACGGATGAGCAGAGAGTCTTATTTTCTAGTTTTCATGTGGAAGACGTATAAGGATTGGTGGGATGTCGCAGAGAGGTATCCCGATGGTATATCAGTGGACCAATCTCCATCAAGAGTTCAATGATAGGTTCTTTCCCTCGAGCCATAAGGATTCAAAATTCGAGGAGTTCTTCAAATTAGAACGTAAGAATACGTCAAGGTCGAATATGAGAAGAAGTTCTCAATTAGTTAGATTGTCTCTCATATTTGCCGATGAAGTCCTCAAGTGCAAAGGTTTATTGACTACAACAACATATCGAGTGCATTTGTCATTGTTCGCACAGATTTGGGGACTTAGTTGAGGCCACTCTAAGAGTTGAGCAAAGTACTACAGCCATGTATCAGAGTAGACAAGAAAGTAAAAGGAGTGCACCAGGCGCTTCCCAACAGAGCTCTGGTCAGTACAGTAGAAAGAGAAACAAAGGCGCAGGCGCCCCGTGGATGCAGAGGATAAAGCCCCGCAGATTCGCCGCCGCCGTAGTTTGTTTGACTCAAGATGCGTATGCAGCTCCGCATGTGGTCACCGTATTATTTCTATCCTTGACTGGCGATGCATATGACAGCGACCTGCAGATCCACGCATTCATTTGCATCCAAGCATTTCTTAGATCGCTTCCAGATAAAGACCCATCCATTAGAGGGTCGTATGAGAGTTTCCCTTCCAACCGGAGATCCGTTAGTCTCAGACAGAGTAATCAAAGATAGTAGAGTTCTGATTGGGGGACAGGAGTTCCCAAATGATTCAGAGGCCTTAGATATGAGGGACCTTGATGTGTCTTATGGATTGGCTATCTCGCCATAAAGCCACATTAGATTATAAAAGGAAGTAAAGTTGTACGTGCCGTGGAAATCGAGGTAAAGTTCGTGGAATACGCAAAGAGTTATCTTCCACAGCGATCTCCGCCATGGCAACAGAAGAATGCTATGTGGGCGTTGTCGTGGTTATCTAGCTTATGTGGTGGAGGCATATGGAAGGAGGGGACTCTAAAGTGATGAGATTCCAGTCATAGAGAGTTCCCAGATGTATACCCAGATGATATCAGCAGGATTACCTTAAAGAGACGAGTTCACTATCGATTTGATCCCAGTTGACCCAGCCCATTTCCACTCCCGCCATGTGATTTGCCCCGCAGAGCTGGAGAGAGCTTAAGCCCGCTAGAAGAATTGTTGGCAAGGGATTCATTCGGCCGAGCATATCCCTCATGGGGAGCTCAGCTTCTCTTAGTGAAAAAAAGACGGGAGTTCATACAGTATAGATTACGCAACAACAGTAGTACTATCCGCACCGCATCTGACTTCTAGATCGATGAGTTATTCGATCAACCTCCATGGTCTCAGTATACCTAAGATAGACTTGAGGTCGGGTATCATCAAAGGCGTTCAAGAGAGTGATGTTCCTAAGATTGCATTCAGGTCACGCTACGGACATTATGAGTTTCTCGTATGTCAGCGTATTTGACTGCTAATGCTCCACCAAATGTTGTTATGGATTTGATGAACCGGGTATTCCAGTCGTATTTGGATAGTTTCATCATAGTTTTTATCGATGATATCCTAGTGTATTCAGGTAGTTCAGAGGAACATTCAGAGCATTTGAGGATAGTGTTGCAGACCCTAAGGGAGCGACAGTTGTATGCCAAGTTGAGCAAGTGTCAGTTTTGGCTTGACAGGGTGGCATTCCTAGGTCATGTGATCTCACCCGGGAAAGAGGTAGATCCCGTGAAATAGAAGCCGTGGTAAATTGAAACCACCAAAGAATGTATCAGGTCGAAGCTTCCTGTTTAGCAGACACAGAAGTTTGTTGAGGGGTTCTCAAATAGCAAATTTCCATTGACCAAGTCGACAAGAAAAGATGTCAAGTATGATTGCAGATGCCCGTCAAACGAGTTTCTCGAGGAGTCAAGGGTAGATTGACTTCATCTCCGCCTAGCTTTACCTAATGATATGGGCTCAGAGTCTATGCGATGCTTCCAGGCAAGGCCATGGTTGTGTTTTGATGTAAAATGATAGAGTAATTGCATATGCCTCTAGACAGCTAAAGAAGCATGAGGAGAATTACCCTACACACGATTTAGAGTTAGCAGCAATCGTGTTTGCCCTAAAAATATGGAGACATTATTTATATGGTGTTTCTTGTAGGACCTTTACAAATCATAAGAGTCTTCAATATATTTTCACCCAAAAAGAGTTAAACATGAGACAAAGAAGATGGCTTGAGTTGATTAAGGACTACCACTATACTATTGAATACCATCCAGGAAAAGCTAATGTCAGACGCCTTGAGTAGGCTACTAGAGAGTTCCTTGTCTCACATGAGATCAGGTTATCTTCCACTGTTGGTGGATCTGAGAGCTTTAGGAGTGATATTGGAGGTTGAGGATTCAGGAGCCTTATTAGTCACATTTCATGTTAGACCCCTCCTAATGGATCAGATTCTAGCAGGGCAGCTGCAGGATCCACAGATGATTAAGCTTAAGGAAGAAATAGAAAAAGGAAAGAAAGCAGAGTTTCAAATTAGAGATGACGACATGATAGTGAAAGACAAAAGAATGTAAGGCCAGAGTATGGTGAGTCAAAAGAGAAGACTAGTAGTAGGGTCTTCTAATTATGCAGATCACTTCGTAGAAAGTGAAAGTTGTTCGTGATAACTTAAAGATAGCAAGTAGATAGACGTGGTGTTATGTGGACAACTGGCCGTAGACTTACGCTTGAGATAAAAGACCGAAGTCTTTCAAGATTTCCTTGAAGGGTGTTTTGAGATTTGGGAGGCAAGGCAAGCCACCCAAGATTTATAGACCTTATGAGATTGCAAGGTGGGGCCATGCAGCCATGTTGCTGTCCCTACAGAATACTCATGATTTGATTATCTCAGCTGAGGTGCAATAAGATCCTTATCTATGTTAAGAGAGTGTCACAAATGTGGCTATAAAAGGAAAACCACTTCATAAGATAAACAACTGCTGCAGATTGTAGATCGCAAAGAATGTGTTGAGTGAGTAAGTAAGATTCCTATGGTTAAAGTCCCGTGGAGGAATCTCATGAGAGTAGGAAATTACTGGGAGCCGAGGCTGTCGCGCCCGCCGCATTCTCAATTATTTTCGATTAAAGTATTTTTCCTTTCCCTTTGAATTAGTTTTGTTCATTTCGGTGATCAAATGTTCTAAAGGAGGGAGGATTTGTAATACCCGCCCGATGAGGTAATAAAGACATGTAATCGTAAGGGCGATATGTGCCCCATGCTATCAGAAGGATAAATTGAAGTGTTTTCAAAGAATCAGGGCACTTTTGCAATTATGAAAGTGGAGGGTGAAAGATAATTAATGGAAGTTTAAATAGTAAACAATAATAATAAATTGCCAAAATAGTCTGGAAGTTCGAAAATTCTCTAGGATCTCTGATGATCGAAACTGGGATCGCTGTTGTTTGTTCTGCTGAATCAAGGACCTAGAAAAGTTTTCGCTTTTAATTCCGAGACAAATGGAATATTACCAATTTCTAGGCAATGAGGTAGAGGAAACCTCGGAACGGGATCTTTGCAATTTCAAAAATGGTAAATATTAAAAGTAGTCATTCAATTAGGATAAATGAAATTGAAACCGGGATAAAATAAATTGTTTTGGGGCTGAAACGGACCGAGAAAGGAAGAAAAAGGGACATATGGGCCCCACTTAAAGTAAAAGAAAAAATAATCAAAAAGAAGAAAATCAAAAGGAAGGAAAGCGATGCAAGAGGATGAGACTAATTGTTTTTTTAAATTTTTTTCTTTTATTTTCTTCTCGCATTTATGAAAATCATCGCCATTTCGCTTCGGATAAACACGTGCGCTCTACGCGACGAGTTACGCGTGGGTTACCAAAACAAAGGATTTCACCGATAATTCAGGTAAAAATTCAGAAATATCCCAAATTTGGTTTTTCTCGACATTACGCTCACCCGGGCCGTAATTTTTCGACCAAAATTAAAGTTACTTCACGCGACGAGCTAATGCTGTGGAAAATTTAAATCACGGATTTCACCGGATTTCCACTTGAAATAGTGAATACCTATGAATATGTATAAAATAGTAAATATGTATGAATATGTATAAATACGTATGAATAATGCATAGTGCATAGTGCATAGTGCATATAGTATAATGCATAGTGCATAGTAAATAAAGGAGGAGTACAGTATAGAATAATGCATAGTGCATAGCTAATAGTATTTAGTTGGTTGTGCTGACGTATGTGGTCTAATACACCAAATGTGTAGGCTAAAAGCAAAGGCGGAAAAATTGTGGAATCGTGCTCAAATTTTAGTAAGCAGAAAAGGTGAGTGTTCCAACCCTATTTTTCAAATACTAGTGTAATATTATTATAAAACTGCTTATTAATCGGGTATTTAATGATTTGATAAACCATGTTTGAAAAGGCAATGAGTTTAGAAAGCAAACAATGGTTGTGAGTGTTCTAAACCCATTTCTCCAAATAACAGTGTATTATATTATAAACTGTTTACACTGGTATTTAATGGTTTTAAATGTAAACTATAGCTTAAAGCAAGCAAATATTTTAATCAAACAAAATGGTTTTGATTTTAAACCATATGTGAGTGTTCTAAACCCATTTTTCAAATACTAGTGTATTATTATTATAAATTGTTTACCATGGTATTTAATGGTTTTGATGTTGTAATACCATATTTCCAAGAGCAAGTAAATGGTTTTGATTTTAAACCATATGTGAAAAGCAAATAAATAATGGTTTTGATTTATTCAACCATATTTGAAAACAAGTATGAATTTAGGCAAGCAATGGTTTTAAATTGTAAACCATATTTAAAAAAACAAATACAAATGTTTTGAACATTAAACCATTTTCAAGTAAGGCAAGAAAATGGGCTTACTTGAAACCATAATTATGCAAGCAAAATGGTTTTGAATTGTAAACCATTTTTTAAAGAGCAAGCAAGCAAGCAAAACATATTTGTGAAAAACAAATTAACTAAAACCCTTAGTTCTAAGCAAGCAAACCTACGAGGCCCGTAGGTGCACGGTGGTGTTAGGATATCATACATGCATTTTAGTTTTTCCTGGTCGGCAAACTTAGGTCATGCATCATGGCATTTAAAGGAGACCGTGGCACGTACAGGAGTATATAGGGTTAACGCGTTAACTAAATTATGGTGATGGCGACACAAGGTCAATCTCACCATATTTCACTAAAAAGGTGATGCGACATGTGTCCTTCCACCACGTCGATGTACAGGCTTCCGTGTTCACCAGGGCAGTAAAGCAAGTATAGGCCTCCACGGCTGATGCTTATAAGCATGAGCATACGCTTTTGAAAAATCAACCATTGCATAGTCGCCCGTGCTTCCGTGAGATTTAAAGCAAACGCTGAGCACATGCTCCCGCTATTTCAAATCATCGCCTGAGCTCAGGCTCCCGGTGATTTTAAACGACGGTTGAGCCTGTGCTCCCGCGGGTGATTTAAAAAATGGTTGAGCCCAGTTCGTGTTTATAAAAGTTTTAAGAAACTTTTAAAGCAAGAGGTTTGTGAAAGGTTTTGAGAATTTTTTTAAAGCAAGAGATTTGAGAAATGTTTTATACATTTTTAAAGCAAGAGGTTTATAAAAATTTTTACAAACTTTTAAAGCAAGCAAGCAAGAGAATTGAGAAAAGTTTTATAAGCTTTTAAAGAAAAGCAAAGCAAGCAAGTATTAAAAGTTTTATAAACTTTTAAATGCAAGGGCACGTAAAGTTTTAAACTTTAAAGTAAGTAAGCAAGGCTTCCGGAAAATATCTGTAAAAAGAGAGTTTTATAGTTCTGAGGATATTTTCAGGAAAAGGAAACATGATTTATGGTACTATATACCCACTCGAGCTCGTTTAGCTCATTATTTTTCTATTTTAAAAACTATTTTCCAGGTACAGGCATACCGGACGCTGGATCATATTAGGATTCTCCTGATATTTGTGCAAGTGTTGTAATTAATAATATTATGTAAGGAAAATACTTTGAATTTGTATATTGGAACATATGTATGTACATAGTATAGTCTTGTGAGAATGTGTTGGGTTGTTGGTTGCCATATTTGATAAATGTACTCAGATACTGTGGATTTGGAATATATCCTATACTCAACATGTCGAGATTTATCACACAAGATTTTACCAAATCCTGTTAAAAAGAAAGAAAAATTTTTATACGAGGTTTAACTGCTAACACGGCTTCGTCACAGAATTTAGTCGTTAGGAGGTAACTACCGGGGATTTCGTGGGAGGGCTAAAGACACCCGCCGCTAAGAGGGTGGGGTAAAATAACATGTCATCGAGGGAAATCCATGATAGATGGATAAAAGGATAAGGTGAACCAATGGGAATGTGACAAGTGGCAGCAGGACAAGTTCTTGACCTAATCTGATCCAACCGATCGATAGGAAAAGAGAGGGAAAATAGAGAAAGAAAAGAAAGAGGAGAGAGAGAGGATAAATTCTAGAGAGAGAGCCTCTACATTCTCTCTAGATTTCCTGGCGATTGGTCCGTCGAATCCCGGCGAGACAAGAGACAAAGTTGATCCCCACTGCAATAGCTACGCAGGGTACTTCTTGTTTTGACAAACCCGGAAGTGTGGGTTTTCTCCTACTTCGACATTATTTGTCTAAGAGCCATTTTAATGGATGGGGATATCTTGACGCCTGGATGGCCGTGTGTAAGACCCGAGAAATTCCAATTTCTAGAAAAATGGCAAAATCGAAATTTCAGTTAAAAATCCAAAATTTATTCTCTAGATCTCGGATGATGAAACGGATTGCACCGTCAGAATCGCCTCGAACCCAATAGCACGACTCTCGTGAGAATTCGAGATAGTCGGAGTTGGCACTCTTTGAAGAATCACGTTCGTGCCAGAACGATTGAGCGCGAATAAAGTCACATATAATGTACTATTGTGCCATATGGCATGAGTAGAGAAAGTATGAAAATGGACTAATGAGGTGTGCCGAATGTCAACCGAAAAAGGACATAAACATTGAATTTGATTAAATGAACTAAATGACAAAAGAGCCAATAGTGCTCATCTCCTACCTTCAAAAAAGGAGCCAAAAACGTGGGAGGGAAGAGAAAAAAATGACAGTAGCCGAATTGTTTGGTTTTAGAGAGAGAAGGACCTCCTTCTCTCTAGAATCGTGGGAGATCCGACCGTCGGAAGTCTTCGGAGCGAGAAGCAAAACTGCTCTACACATCGAGGCCAACGCATGGACACCAGATTTGAGGAGTTTTGACAAACTCCGTGAGATAGGGGATTCTCCCTACTTGGGTTTTACGCTTTGTTTAAGAGCTATGTTAATGTTTCGTCAAGCTGAGGCCTCGAACGGAACGCTGATCTGCTCCAAATCTCAAACCGAAATGTTGGGATTTTGAGACCCACGAACAGTCCGTATCAGTTTGTGGGCTGTTTGGGTTGTTAGTTGTGTAAATTGTGAAATAAATCATGTATTGGTTTGTATGAGGCCGAACCGCAAGGAAATCTTCGTTCACTTGCTGAACCGATGATCGGTGGATTTGCCCGAATAGTAACCGAGGGTTTCACTATTCCCGGGAATAGTGTTCACAAAATATTTTTGTGAAATAATGTGTTTGGTCGAGTGATTCAAGTTGAATTGCTCGTGTTTGATCATTAGCCCAAGTGAGCCACTGCATTAAATGCGAAATTACATACGCGATCAGGTGATTTAATATGAATATATGCATTATTATATATATTCAGACGTGTTATGCACTGAAATGAAATTGGTAATTTATGCATTCCATATGCACTTCAAAACCTCAGACGATAGGAGTGAGTGCATGAGGAAATTCCCCTTGAGAATGGTTCGAGCAATGCTTCAAAATAATGAATATCTGGAGGATAGTCTAAATAAATATCAATCGCCTGAGTCTAGCCCAATCGATATACATCGAGGGTGGGGCCTGATACACAATATCAATTGCCTGAAAGTCGCCCAATTGATATATATACATCGGAGGGTTATCCACAAAAAAAATAAAACCAAGGTTCTCACACGTACTTAGGCGGTGAGGAGCTCGGGAGGACTCCTGGATGAGATGATCGCCAGATATCTGCAGATCACATCATTAACGTGCGTTTATTTTCAAGACGCATACAATTCAGGGAGAGTAGCCCACTTATGGTGATTCCACTACTGAGCATTAGTTCACCCTATCGAGGGAACATATTTTTCTCGTGCATAGGGAGCGCACGAGAGACAACTCAGAGGCGCTTAAAGAAAGCCTGACCGTGGCTTCGCTTTTGTGGATGTATACATGTAATAGAATTTTAGAATTTTAATATATGTTGTATAAAAGAGAATTGATGAACTTTGGAAATTATTGGGATATAGTCATGTATTATGATGAGTATTGTTATTGGGGCCTAAGTACGTTTCATGTATTGGATTTTATGATATCAACATGTTAAGGTATCCTGGGTAGAGCTCCTCGTATAAAGGAGACTCTTCCCGATTTTCAGAAGAGTGTCGGCAAACTGGCTATCCACTAGTATTCCACGTGTTGACGGGTAGTCAACGGACCCCCCGGATCGGGGCGTCACATCGTGTTTTCAGTTCCAAAGATTGGGATTGAGTGATGAAATCCCTAGAGTGGTCGGGCTTGACGCTAGACTAAGGTCGATTGTTCATGACTCGTGTGTTATTTAATCGATGGTCACGCCCAAAGATGGACTATTTGGCTTGTTTATTAGCCCATTTCGAGCTAATTTTCGCGCATCACATTAATAAATAACATGTCAGACAGAATTTCGTTAATATACAGCATGCTTGATATATTAACATTAATTATTATGAATAATATTGCATTCATATGCAATCGGGTAATCTGTAATGTTAGTATTGCGCATGATATTGAAAACATGTTGTCAAAACAATTTGGTGGAAGATTTTCCAAAGAATTGTTTCTCGAGAGTTGTCCAACAATTATATCTAGGATGACCTATGATCAAGCTGAGTTATCCACATCACCGGGAGGGTTGTCTAATAGAATTTTATCGGAAATTGGTAATGTGTTTTCAAACAAAACCTTTGCTTCACACGCGTTTCAGACGCCCAAATCCCGGGGTCCGCTGACTACCCGTCAACCCGCCGAAAAACACTGTGAATGCCTGGTGACCCGACATTTCTCACTAAAATCAGAGTCTCTTTGGTACGGGCAACAACGCAAATACATCATCTCAGATATAACCTGTCCTAATCAACATCAATGACCACTTAGGTCTTCTACTATATAATATAAGCTGCAGTAAAAATGACCTTCGGGCTCCCTCGATGATATCACAACATATTCCATCTATCCAATATAAATTCGTAACATGAGGAAACGCCACTCTGGCCCATAAAACCATACTCATAAACATATCAACTATGTATCATAGTTACAAGAGTTAATTATTTACTTACACAACATATATTAAATTATGGAATTTTACCATGTATACAAATGATGCCAAAGCCACACACTGTTTTCTGTAAGCTGCCTCTATGACGAGTCAGTTCCCCTCGTATACCCATCTGGAAAATATGTTCCCTCGACAGATGAGCTAATGCTCAAAAGAGTGGAATCACTTAAACGGGCTACTCTCCACCTAAGTGCATATGCAATGCTCCAAAGTAAACACATATTCAAGCAAATGCATGATCCTTACTTGAACACCAGACAACTCGTGACTCGAGTCCTTTCACCGAATTTCACACTTGCCTAAGCCTCAGATGATAAACATTATTTTTACCAAAGTTATTTATTATTTGTATCACCCTCCGATATAACATGGACTGTCTCCATGTTATATTTAGTGACTACCTCCGAGATATATCAATTGAGCAATCCACGACATTATTTCTTTTATATATATGGACTACCCTCCGATATTATAATGGACACACTTCGATAATCTCTATTTATTAGTCAACCCAAATCATTCCTTCAAGAATCCTCATGCACTCATTCCTATCGCTCTAGGATAGCCCACTATATACGAATGCATGAGTTAAACATTAATACTTGGTAACACATGCAAATATATAATCATGCATATATTCACAATTTAAATCACACAACGATATTATATAATTTCACCATCACCATCAAATGCAATACGCGCTTAACGATCAAACACGAGCAACTTGATTTGAATTACTCAACCAGATACATTTCACAAAAATTATTTTGTGAACACTATTCTCAAGAATAGTGAAACCTCTGGTTACTATTCCGCAATTCAATCATCTAGCTCACTTTCAGGAACCCGAAGGCTCAACGGTCGCTTCCGCCTCATACATCGGGGCTATCATTAATACGGTAATTGCAATAAATTAGCAACCCAAACAGCCTGTGGACAGTCACTCGACCATCCATGGGCTCAAAATCCAACACATGGTTTCAAAATCCACACCCCTGCCCAAGCTGAACCGATCAAACGTCCTCACGGCCCTATCCAACTCAAACACAAATACACTTAAACAAAGTGTAAAACCCAAGTAGAAGAACCCATACTTCAGACGGAGTTTGCCTAAAACTCCTAAACCCGCCCACGCAGCCTCGCCAGAGCCTTCTCTCTGTCTCGAAAACTTCCGACGGTTGATCGTCTCGATGACCAGAGAGAATGAGGTCGCTTCTTCTTCTAAACAAACTCATAGCCACTCACCTCCCCACGTTTTGTCTTCAAATTAATAGAGAAGATGATGCACCATTGGCTATTTTGTTTTATTATCATTAATATTCCCAAAATGACATTTACGCCTCCTTCTTTCCCCGCTTGACACTCTACATCATATCTACATTCATTTCCATTTCTCTACTCATGCCACTACAGACATGACATGTTGGTTGGGATGATTTTTGTCACATCAATAGCTTTATGGAACCCAAAATGTGATGCTCAAAACGTAAGACTTCACCGTCTTTAATTCTGACAAAATTCAACGCGTGAAGAAGGATTTCAAGACGATTCCACTGGTGAAATCCATTTCATCATTCACATTCGTAGACAAATTCATTTTTTACCAAAATTACGATTTTACCTTTTTCCGTAAATTGGAATTTCTCGGTTCACTCGTATTTCAACCGGAATATGTACGCAAGTGAGTCGGTGGCTCGAGAAGTGGGAACATGAGTCGCATTCTCATCCATAACATGTAGACATTCTGAGTAGGAATCGCGACCACTTGAATATGTGTGTTTGCTTACGCATAAGCACTTAGGTAGTGGTGCAACTCAACGTATAAAATTCAACTGGCTGCAGATTACACTTCACGCGATCCCCCTTTTTAAAGATGTAGAGTATTCGTGAAGACTGGCCACTGGCGCCGTCAGCAGTTCACGTGGTTTTGATTATATATTTGCAAACATTTATGAAACATTCCGATTGATACATGTTTGCATAGAGTGTAATTAACTATTGAAATTATTGTAATATAGTTATTATAATTTGTGAGTTTGATGTATGGGCCTGACGTGGTCATTTTTACTCATAATTCTATCTCGTGTGAGCGACACTCATTTTCAGGCATACTCAATAGCTACATGTATTCCGCGAGTTGACGGGTTGTCAACGGACCCCCGGGTTTAGGGCTTCACATTGTTCATCGGGAGATACGCCTATAGCTAAAGGAGACAAGCTTAGTTTCACTCTATGCCCTAAAAATAATCTTGAAATTGAGGAAATGCAAAAGATTCCTTATGCATCGCCTGTGGAGTCTTAGCGTATGCTCGCATACGTGTTTGGATATTGCATTCATAGTTGGCATGTTGGGCAAATATATGAGTAACCCTGGAGTTTACCATTGGAAAGTAGGCCAATCCAGTCATCAAGACAGAGAACAAAAAGATTTCATGCTCAATGACGGAGATCGCACGTTTTTAGAGATTCGGGTGTTCTATCACTTGTTAGATGTCGCGATAGCAACAATGCAATTCAGTTATTTTTTCAGTGTTATAGAGGAGTTATGTCTCGAAGAGTGCCAAACAGACACTTATAGCTTCCCTCAACTATGAACTCATTGCCCCCCCAAGAGTTTATGTCGCAGCATGACAAGCTTCAGATCTTTGGGGGCACAAAATACTACAACGTCAGAATGCAGCTTAACGATATCAAAATAAAAAAATAAAATATAAAAAACAAGGACTCAGAAAATAAAGGGACTAAAATTGATTTCGAGATTGTTTTTTTGAAGCTCAATTTGGGTTATGATTACTATGCCACCTTGAATATTAATTTTACAAAATAATTTAATTCAATTTTTATTTTCCTAATTTTATTAAATAAAATAATAAAATTACTTTTAAAACAAATAAGCCCTCACATTGTAAAGGTGTGAAAAAGATTTAGAATCAATAAATTACATTTATTTACTATTATTTTATACTCATTTATTGTATGTTAATTTATTAATATATAAAAATTAAATAATAAAATTATGAGCTTGTAACAAATTTTAATTACATTTATTTTCTTTAAAGGACAAGCAAACCTAAATTAAAATATTATTAAATTTGTATTCCAATTTCTTTTCCACCCTAAGAATTTTAAATGATTAATGAAGCCTATTAATGCAAGCCCAAAAGTCTCAACCTACTAGTCACATAATCCACCCAACTTCAAGCCCAAAACAACATCCCATTGGGCCTCAAGGCACAAGTGTGGATTGGATCTAAAGACATCTCATCATATCTTTTTTTTTTCTTTTAATTTGCGTTTTTTCTTTTTTTATCCTCTCAATATCTAAAAATGATAGTATTATCTTATTAAATATCTGTTGTTTGAATGTATAAATTATAAACCCACAAGTGGAAAATATTGAAAGACCTGAAGAAGATAATAATCTCAAAGCTTTAGTAAAGAATAAAGAAAATAAGACATAAAACTCATAAAATTTTGTTCTCGTCGGGCTGTGGTTTCAACCAACGGACGCTAACTTCAGGAGTTATTTTCTTTAGAAAGATTAACGAACATTCAATGATTCAAGATGGAAAGTAAAGATGTTGATATCTACCTACACGTAGCCAATGAAATTATATGATATGTATAAATTAAGTTTTGCAAAGGTGGTTTATGTCTATATAGGATTTATAAACAAAATTTTCTAATTCATCTTAGATGTTTAACAATAATTTTTAAAGAAAATATTAATAACTAAATGGAATTAATTAAATTAAAATTTATGATCAAGAAACTCATTAAGATAAATCTTTTCTATTTTTTTTTATACCCTTATCTTTTTTTCGCCTCGATAAATGGTTTTTCGTTAAGAAATCTGGAATTTTATGCATGATATTAATTTATCGCTTTCAAGTTTTGCTATACGTTCTCATGGATGAGTTTGTCTTCACCGACGCTTATTTTTCTTTTAAAGAAACTATTAATAATTAAAATAAGGAAATCTTTTTTTTTTTAATATAATTCAATCTATTCACTTTTCTTGAACTCCGATTCGAATAAAGATGTCTTTTTTGTTTTTAGAATGTTTTTGAAAATGGGCACAATTAATTGATAGTTTTTGTTTGTACAAACACAATTAAATGGTAATAATCTGGTAATGATATAATTAATAATCTAGACCATGTATCGAATTGGATCTTACAATTAATTTATTCATTGTTATTTTTTGATGTTATATTTAATTTATTCATTGCTATTTTTTGTTTACTTAGATATACAAATAAAATTTGAAATTGTAGCCTAATGGGTCATGGTGATCATTTCTCGAACTGTCACTACCACAACTCATGATATTGCGCGATGTCGTAATCTACCAATATTCACGAAAATCGCAGAGTTTCTTTGTACTGAGTAGCTCTACCCATACATCACTCCGTAATATAACCTGCCCCAATCAGCCCATCAATCACATGATATCTATATCTCAGTAAACGGCCTCGGGGCCCAATAACAATACTACTCATAATATAAACCAACTATATCCACAGCTTCAAAAGAAGCACGAATTTTTATACAACATATTAAAATTCTAACATTCTAATACATGTATACATCACAAAACCAAAGCCACAATCCCGCTTTTCTAAACTCAGCCTCAGATTTAACCGCCTCTCGCAAGGCGCCCTCGTATCTGAAAATTCCTCGACAAAGGTAGTTTATCGCTCATGAATCACCTTGCTGGCTACTTCACCTAAGTGCATATGCACTCCAAAACACACATTCAAGCAAATGCACGATCCTACTCAATGTCTAATTGCTCAACTCATATCCCGAAACTCATCGACTTCACACCGCCTGCCATGGCGAGAAAACTAGTTTAAACAGTTATTTGTTTATACGGGTCTACCCCGATCTAAGTAGCGGACCGCCTTCTCGACATGTTATATTTAATGACTACCCCTCCGAGATACATCAATCGGGTCGACTCCAACGATTGATATTACGTGTGGACTGGGACACGCCCCACTTCATCGGGCGGTGTGTCGCCACTCCACAAATCAGCCGTTACCCCAACGACTAGAACTTCTGTGAAACGAAGTCGTATTGCTTGCTTAAACCAGATAAAAATTTTCTTTACTTTTTCTAACTTAGGATTTGCAAAATCTGGCAATAAAACTTCAACAAAGATGACGGTCGTTAAGATAGACACCTCAAATCCGTGTGCACAACTTACACATTTCCAAATATGGCAACCAGCAACCCAACACATTCTCAAAAAACTACACTATGTACATACATATGCTCCATTATACAAATTTAAAGCATTTCGTTACAAAATATTATTACTAATAAAGATCAGACAAATGTCGGGTTAAACTTACTGCTGCTCCAAATGGCCGAGTGCCTATAAATTGAAAATAGTTTTTCAAATAGGAAAATAATGAGCTAAACGAAATTTTGAGGTTTTATAAAATGTTTCCTTTTCCTGAAAATATTCAAAACTATAAAACTCTCTTTTACAAGATATTTTCCGTAAGCCTACTTGCTTACTTTAAAGTTTCTCAAAACTTTCTACATCTTGTTGCTTTTAAAAGTTTATAAAACTTTAATACTTGCTTGCTTGTTTTTAAAAGTTTATAAACTTTAATACTTACTTGCTGCTTTTGCTTTGCTTTTTAAAGGCGGAAGGACTGCAGTGGAAGGACCCCGTGTCCCGCATCATCTTCCTTCCAAGAAATATGGTGGACCGACCTCGTCGCCATCACCATAATTCTCTAGCTAACGCTGCTAACCTCTATATACTCTTGTACGTGCAACGCTTCCTTAAATGCTAGCGATGTATGACCTAAGTTCGTTTAATAGGCAAAACTAAAAATGCATGTATGATATCTCAACACCACTGCACGCATTTAAATACCTCTGACCGGTATGATTGCTTAGAACTAGGGATTTTAGTTAGCTTTGCTTTCAATAAATATTCTTTGTTTGCTTGTTCTTTGAAAATGGTTTTACAATTTAAAACCATTTGCTTGCTCGCTTGCTTGAAAATGGTTTACGCTAAAACCATTGCTATTTCGTTTTCTGCTTGCTTGAAAAATGGTTTAATAGTTCACAACCATTTTCTTACTTGTTTTTTAAATATGGTTTTACACTTAAAGCCATTATTTGCTAAATTTCTTGCTTGCTTTTCAAATATGGTTGAATAAATCAAAACCATTATTTATTTGTTTTTCACATATGGTTTAAAATCAAAACCATTTACTTGCTTGCTAAACTTATTGCTTGCTTTAAAAAAATGGTTTAAATCAACCATTTGTTGTTTGGAAATATGAGTTTAACTCAAAACTGAGAATATCAAAGGTAAAATAGTTTATAATAATAATACACTAGTATTTGAAAATGGGTTTAGAACACCTACTTTTTCGCTTACTAAAATTCTGAGCACGATCTCCACAATTTTCCGCCTTTGTTTTTATCTTTTTTTTAAGTGGACCCATATGTCTTTTTCTTTCTCTTTCTTTCTTGGTCCTGCTTAGCTCCAACAATTCTATTTTCCCTAGCCTACTCATTCAATCAATATTCTTTAAGAGTTAATATTTTTCTGAATTTTTCAAAAATCCTGCTGTGTTTTACCGACACTGCCGCCGAAATTAAAATATTCCTAATCGTCTCGAATTAAAACTAAACTTTTCTAGGTCACTAGGATTTTATGCAGACGAATTTAAAAGCTGTGAGTCCGCTTTCTGGCTATCCGAGATCTAGAGAATTTTCAAGACTTCGAACTATTTTCTCAATTTATTATTATTTTACTATTTAAACTTCCATTACTTTATACTTTCACCCCCTCCACTTCTTAATTGCAAAAGTGCTACAATTTTTGAAAACTTTACAATTTTATCCTTACAATGGTACTCCCTGTGCACATATGCGCATCTCTTACAGCTACATATCGTGCACCTCACTCCGGGATTCGGTGTTACAAATCATCCTCATTTAGAACATTTCGCCCCTAAATAAACAAACTAAACTCAAAGGAAAGGAAAGTACCTCACTGAAAATAATTGAGGGTATTGACTCACAAGATTCAACCTCCGTTCCTAGCAAACGCCTCCCTCTCATGATTCCTCCACCTGACTTTTAACCAAAGGAATTACCTTACTCCTCAACACCGTTTTTAGATCTACACTACACTGTGTGTTTCTCACAAGTCGTTCTCCTTTAGCTGTATTGGTCGCCTCTCAGCACATGTGGCGATCCGAATGTACTTTTAAGATCAGATACATGGAATGTGTCATGAACTTGATAACCTCGAGGTAACTTCACCCGGTAGTTAACGGGCCCACCTGTCAATCTCATAAGGTCCTATAAATCTGATTCAGCTTGCCTCGCTTTCTCACCAAACGACCTTCCAAGGGAAATCTTCAAAGACCCGATCACCTATCTCGAATTGTAAGTCTCACGACTAAGAACCGCATAACTTCTCTGTCATCTTGCTATCTTGCTATCAATAACAACTTCATTCTCGCTGACCGTGACCTACGCCGCAAGTCACTAGTCTTTCTCACCAACCTCTATCCCAAAGACATTGGAGTCCTACATTTCTATCATATGTTTCAAATGGAGGCATTCTATATCGGTTTGAGAAGCATTGCTAGGTAAAACCCATTAGTGCCAAACGGGTATCCCAACTCCTCAATTCCATCACACAAGCTTCAAGATATCCTCTAACGTCTTAATGGTCCTCTCTCGATCGCCATCCGCTCAAGGATGAATGATGCTGAATGTGTTAGCACCCAAAGTCGCTTGGGTAAATGTGCCAAACTCCGGATATGAACCGGGCCCCGATCTGAAACTATCGAAACCGAACCCAGCGGAAGTCTCATTATCTCATCCACATACAATCGCTAACTTTTTCCAAAGAATCCTCAACATTAATTGGTAGAAAATGAGCAGACTTCATCAATCGATCTACTATCACCCATATAGCATCATGCTGCCTCTGAGTCCGTGGAAGACCCAGCATAAAATCCATAGTGATCTATTCCAATTTCATACCGAATAGAGAGTAAATTGTATCTTCCCCGCGAGCTTCGATGCTCGGGCTTTCACCGCTGACAAAGTTAGGCACCGGAGACTAAACTTGCAATCTCTTTCTTCATCCCATTCCCACCGCAATGTTCTTTCAAAGTCCCGTATCTGGTACATTCTGGATGTGATGAAGATATGCAAGATGAATGTGCTTCTTCCATAATGTTCTCTTCGCCGCCATACTTTGGCACACACATTCTCCGCCCTTTCACTATCATGTCATTATCTCTAATTTGAAACTCTACTTTCTTTTCCTTTTTCTATCTCTTCCTTGCTTACCATTCATGATCTCCAAGGACGCTCTACTAAAAATCCGATCCACTGGGGGAGGGGTCTAACATGAAATGTGGCTAACAAGGCCTCGAATCCCCAACTTTCACATCACCCCTAAAGCTCCATCCACCAATAGTGGAAGATAACCCGATCTCATATGAGACAATGAACTCTTTTCACTCAAGGCATCCGCTACTATTACTAGCTTTTCCCGATGGTACTAAGGTACAGAGTCCTAATCAACTCAAGCCATCTTTGCCTCTGTGTTTAACTCTTTCTCGGGTGAAATATATTGAAGACACTTATGATCTCAAGATCCTTATGAACACCATGTAAGTAATGTTCCATATTTCTTTAGATGAAACACGATCGTCGTAAGCTCTCTGAAATGTGCAGGTACTTCACATGCTTCTTAACTGTTTAGAGGCATATGCAATCACCCTATCATTTTGCATCAAAACACAACCAACGCCTTACTTGGAAGCATCACTATAGACTACAAACCCATCTCTCCCATTGGGCAAAGCTAGAACTGGAGCTGAAGTCAATCTACCCTTCAACTCATCAAAACTCTTATGGCATCCACCAACGATTGATATCTTTTCTGTTTACTTTGGTCAAGTGGGCTAAGTATCTGAGAACCCTCAACAAACTTCCCGTAATACACCAAACCAAGGGAAGCTTCACCGACACATTCTTTCGTGGTTTCCACTTAACACGCTTCATTTTCCGGGATCCACTCACCCCCCTCAATTGAAATCACATGACCTAGGAATGTCACCCTGTCAAGCCAAAACTAGCACTTGCTCAACTTGGCGCATAACCAACGCTTTCTTCCTTAGGTCCTGGCACAACCTCGCGTTTTGAATGTTCCTCTAAACTACCTAAATACAAGTGATATTTGAGTTCGATAAAACTATGACGAACCTATTCAAATACTTGCTGAATACCCGTTCATCAAATCCATAAAGCTTCCTGGGCATTAAGTCAAGCCAAACGGCATCACGTAAACTCATAATGCCCAGAGCGTGTCCTAAATGCACTTTAGGTACATCACTCTCCCCGCGCGCACCAATCGATGATACCCCGACCTCAAGTCTATCTTCGGGAGGATACCAGACCCTTGAGCTGATCTACCAACTCATCGATCCCAGGGAGTGGATACCGACACGGATGGTAACTCGCTCAACCGTCTCGTAACGGCAGCAACAACCGCAAACTCCCATCTTTCTTTTCACGGCGAGAACTGAGCTCCCCTACGGGATATGCCTGGCCGAATGAATCCCTTACTCAATACCCCTTTCTAATCGGAGCCTTAAGCTCTCTCAACTCGCAGAGCCATCCTATGGCGAGGAATGAAATGGGCCCGCCTTGATCAAATCAATGTGGAACTCCACCTCTCTATCCGGGAGGTAAGCCCGCAACATCACTTCCGGGGAATACATCCGAAACTCAACAACCGGAATTCATCCACTAGAGTCCCCTTTCTTCTCCGTCTCCACCACATAAGCTAGATAACCCCCCGACAACCCTTACGTAGCATTCACACGCCATGGCGGAGATCATATTGAAGATAACTCTCACGCATTCCCCTCGAACTTTACCTCCGATTTCCCGGCCTATGAAACTTTACTTCCTTTATAACACCAATGTGGCTCTATATGAGATTGTACCCAATCATCTGAACCACATCAAAATCCCTTATATTCAAGTTATAAGATCCGGCTGGGAACCTCTCCTCAATCGAACTCTACTATCCCCGACCACTCGCTGAGAATAACGAATCTCCACCGGAAGGGAAACTATCATACCCCTTCTACTTGGTTGGCTCCTATCTGAAGCGATTCAAGAAATGCTTGGATGCAAACGAATGTAGCCCCCGGTCCAATAATGTATATGCATCATGATCAAGGATAGAAATCAGAACACCCCCGTCCCGAGAGAGTGTACAAAGACATGATACTGTAGGGGTGTATAAGAGTACCAAGTGTCACATTGTAGTATTTTGGAGACTAAAGTAGGAAATGAAAGTTTATGGAACCCGGAATTTGTGGTATTAAACCAAGGGTACAAATGTCATTTAGCAAAAAGGATATATAAGGCATAATTAAGTTAGAGATGGGCCATAGTAGGAATTTCAAAAGTTGAATCAACATTTAAATGCTTGAAGACAAATTTATAATTAAGAAAGTCGAGGGTGAAATAAATTAAGGGGAAGTTTAAATAGTAAAATAATAATAATGAATTGCCATAATTTTTCGTGAAGTCTCGAAATTCTCTAGATCTCTTGATGATTTAACCCGATCATACTATAATTGGTCTTTAAATCTAGTAACCTAGAAAGTTTCATGACCCGAGACAATAATATTTATTAATTTTAGGCGCACAGTTTGGGTGAACTCGAAACGTGATTTAGAAAAATTCGAAAATGGCAAATAGTTAAAGAATATTCATTTAGGATAAATAAAATTGAAACCGACAAAATAAAGGTGTTTCGTGATCAAACGATTCAAAAAGTGGGGAATAGCGACATGGTCCCACATCAAAAAGAAAAGAAAAAAACAAAGCTTCAAATGGCAAGGAGAGGACTGACGAGAGTGAGAGACAGAGCGTTGCGAAGCCGAGTTTTTTTGTTTTATTTTTTCTCTCTTTTCTTTCCTCGATTTACGGTAATCGACCATTTGACTTCGTCGATAAACACTCGAAGTGCTTCACGCGACGAGGGCTACGCCATGAGCACCGTAAACACGGGGTTTCACCGAGAATTTGCGGTAAATATGCTAAAACCCAAATTTTTAGTTTTTCTCGCATCTACGCCATTCTAGTGGTCCGCGCTTCTGACCAAGAGGTAAAGCTACTTCACGCTGATGAGAGCTACGCGTGACACCAAAATCTCATTCTTGTCAACCTGCTATAGGAAATTTTCCTACTTGTGTTATTTCGAGCCTAAAGACTATATAATGGCTTGGAATATTCTTAGAGACCATAAATTTAGTCCCAAATTCTTGGGGATCGTAGTTTAGGAATTTTTAGGAATTTTAGGAATTTGGGACTATTTTTCTACGTCCCAAGTTGAATTTCTCGGATCAAGTTTTATTGGTTTTTTGCTAAATTATAGGATTTTATTCAAATAGTTCTACGTAATTTTCAATAAGCTGGGTGTTTTTAGACTATATGGAAGTCCCTTAGTTCAGAAACCTAGCCATATGCCTCGTGAATGGCATTCGGGGCTCCACATATTTTTCTGGAATTTAATTGTAGCCACAAAGTGTAAATCTGCTTACAGTTGACGTGTGTGATCTAATACACGAGTGTGTAGGCTAAAAGCAAAGGCGGAAAGTTGTGGAACTGTACCAAGTTTAGCAAGAAAAGAGGAGTGTTCTAAACTCATTTTCCAAATACTACAGGTTATTATTATTATAACCTGCTTACATCGTATTTCATGGTTTCTCAATGAAACCATTTTCAAGAAGCAAGCAATGAGTTAAAGCAAGCAAAATGGTTTCGGAGTTAAACCATTTGAAAAGAAAGCATTGGTTTTAAATTGTAAACCAATTTTAAGGTTAAGCAATAAGTAAATGGTTTTTGAAAAAGTTAAACCATTTTTCAAGCAACAAGCAAGTAAGCAAATGGTTTTGAACAATTAAACCATTTTTCGCTAGTGAAGGCAATGGTTTCAGCAAACCATTTACAAAGAGCAAGTAAGCAAGCAAAGAAAGTTTGAGAAATGTGCCTTCCCTTAGTTCTAAGCAAGCAACCGTCGAGGTATTCGCACGTGCACGATGGAGTCAAAGGTTTCATACATTTATTTTAGTTTTTGCCCTATTTCGGCAAACTAGACATATCATGCATTTAAAGTAAACCGTCGCACGCATGCGGAGTATATAAGGTTATGAGTCAACTAAATTATGGTGATGCATCACTCCACCATATTCACCGAAAGGTGATGACCCGTGTCCTTCCACCTACATCGCCGCCAAAGCCCGTGTTCACTAGGTACAGTAAACAAAATAGGCCTCCAGCTGCTGATGTTTTATAAGCATAATATACGCTTTTGAAAAAATCCAACCATTGGTTCTGGGTCGCCCAAAGCCTCGGAGAGTTTTAAAGAACGGTCGAGCCTGTGCTCCTGCCATTCAAAGAATGCGGTCGGGTTCCTGTGCTCCCATTTTGGCGAAAAGTTTCTGAGAAACTTTAAAGCAAAAAGGTTTGTGAAAGGTTTTAAGAAACTTTTCAAACAAGATAAAGAAAAAGGTTAAAGAAATTTATAAGTTTATAAACTTCTAAGCAAGCAATAATGAGTTTTATGTTTTTAAAGAAAAGCAAAGCAAGCAAGGCAAAGAAAAGTTTTAGAAACTTTTAAAAGTTAGCAAGCAAGTACAAAGCAAGCAAGCAAAGAAAAGTTTTAGAAACTCTGAAAAGCAAAAGCTTCTGAAAATAATTGTAAAAGAGAGTTTTACATTTTTGAGATGTTTTCCGAGCAAAACGCGATAAAAGCATACACTCACCGAGCTCGCGTAGCCTTATTGTTTTCCATTTTAAAAACTATTTTCCAGGTACAGCACGCAAGACGCCGAGCATAATGGTTTTGTCCCGACATTGTACAAGTGTCATAAGAATATTATGTAAGAAAAATACTTGAATATGTATAATGGAGCATATGTATGTACATAGAGTAGTTTTGCGGAGAATGTGTTGGTAAGGTTATTGCCATATTTTGATATAGTAAATCGATGTATACAGATTTGGGATATGTCCTATATGTAGCCAAGTATGTCGCTTAAATTTTATAAAATCATAAGTTTAGAAAGAAAATTTTTATAGGAGGCTGAAGTATAAGGTCACGGCCGCTTTCACGTATTTAGTCAGTCATATGTAACGGCCGGGGATTTCAGGGATGTCACGCCCGCCACTGGAAGGGGGTGGTGCCAACATGGTATCGTATGTGCTGTATACACAACCTAGACATGAGGGAGATGATACCACGCAAGGTGGTATCAGAGCATAAGTATTGGCAACCATGCATGTTTAAGTTCAAAGTACATACATATCAAGTGAGTCGGTTAAAAGTCGGATTTAAGAATACAAAGACTATGTCGTGAAGAGGACGAGAGTCATCTCTAGGAGAGTATTCAGCGCTTCGAGCGCCCTGGCAGCACTGGGTGAGAGATGAGCACGTAGCTGGTCTCCACTACCGCCTATGAATCAGCCTCCAAAGAAGAGTAAGGTCATGCCGACCATCTCGTCACCGAGGGCTTCCAAGTGCCGTGGATTGCTTACTAGCAGAGCGTGGCGCCGTATTGCATGAGCAGGCCATATTGACAAAAGGTTAAGAAAGTCGTGAACTCTGAATCGCCACCTAGAGAGGTGTTGGTGGAAGAACCGGGAGGTCACAGAGAGTACAAAAGTTGGGCGCCAAGCCATATGATGGCAAAGCAGTGATCCACAAACAAGTTATGGCTAGATGTAGTAAACAAAGTATATGGAGTTACGTCGCACGGATGAGCAAAGAGTCTTATTTTCCAGTTTCCTAATGGAAGACGTGGCTAAGGGGATTGATGGGATGTCGAGAAAGGAGGTATCCGATGGCATATCGCGGACCAATTCCGCTAGAGTTTATCGACAGTTCTTTCCTCGTGAGCCATAAAGATTCAAAATTAAAAAGAAGTTCTTAACTACAGACCGTTCCTATATTCAAGCGTGATGAAGTTCTAAAGTAAAAGGTTTTATCGTGACTACAAAGATCGAATCAGAGTGCATTTGTCGCAGTTCCCGTATCAGATTCGGGGACATAGGCTGAGGCCGGCCTGAGTCGAGCAAAGCACCACAACCATGTATCGTAGCAGTGTGGAAGTAAGAGGTGAGACCAGCACGTCCCAACAAAGCTCGTGACAAGATGTAGAAAGAAAAGCAAGAGCGTAGGTTATAGAGGCCAGTGGGCCAGTCGAGGAGCTATCTCAGTCGTGGATCAGCCGAGGCTCCCGCTTGTTAGCAAAGGGCACCCGCAGTATTCCTCTCATGTCATATATGTCATAAAACGACACCATGGAGAATAGGAGATTCAGCATGTGGTGTTTCCACCGCGGGCCGTGAAGCGCTTAGTTTGATAGGGAGTGCCCCTCAACCGGACAGGCGGAAACATCGCGAGCTTCACTAGCTACCCCAAAGACGAGATTAGCACATAAAAGTCGACAGGGAGAGGTTTCCCAAGTAGAGGGGCCAACACATCCGCAAGCAGAGGTGGTCGGTGAGGTAGAGGCAAAGTGTCTCAAGGATACGTACAAAGCTCGCACTCAAAGCAAAGTATATACACAGGACTCAAGAAGATGCAAGATGCATCCAAATGTGGTCACCGGTATTATTTCTATCCTTGATCAAGATGCATATACATTAGATGACCTGCAGTTAGCGCATTCATTCGTGATCCAAGCATTAGATCGCCCAGATAGACCCAACCATTAGAGGGTCGATGAGAGTTTCCCCTTCCAAATTCTGGAGATCCAATATTCTCAGATATAGTAAGATAGAGTTCGATTGAGGGACAAGAGTTCCCAACAGACTTGTAGCTTAGATATGGGACTCATGCAGGTTCTCAAGACGACTGTCGTCTCACTACAGAGTCACACTGGCATTGTTATAAAAAGGAAGTAGTCGACAGCTGTGGAAATTGAGGTTAAGTTCAAGGGAATAAGGTAGAGAGTTATCTTCCAGCATGATCTCACATAACAAATGCTGCAGAATGTCGCTAAGGTTGTCGGTTATCTAGCGGTGGTGGAAATGTTAGCTGAGGGACTCGTGATGAGATTCCGCTTGTTGAGAGTTCTGCATGTATTCCCAAATGATATTGCGTGATTACCTGTAAAGAGAGGTGGAGTTCACCATTGATTTGATCCCCGTAGATCGAGCCCATTTCCATTCCCTCCTTATAGGATGGCTCCTGTAGAGTCAGGAGAGCTTAAGGCCCGCTTAGAAGAATTATTAAGTAAGGGATCTACTGACCGAGCATATCCCCATGGGGAGCTCCAGCTTCTCTCATGAAAAGAAAGATGGGAGTTTGCTGTTGTGTATAGATTCATGTGCAGTCAACAAAGTTACCATCCGCAATCGCATCCACTCCCTAGAATCGATGAGTTATTTAATCAACTCCAAGGATCTCAAGCATACCCAAGATGTACTGAGGTTCGTGGGTATCATCGCTGAGAGTAAGAGAGTGATGTAACAGACTACATTTTAACACTGAGGATTGTATTGTGCATCTTAAGGGAAAGACATATGCCAAGTTGAGCAAGTGTCGGCTTTGGCTCAACAAGGTGGCATTTTAGGTCATGTGATTTCAAATGATGGGGTGAGCGTGATTCCTAAGAAGTGTAGAATTGGGAACTGCAAAGAATGTGTCGAGGTCTAAGCTTCCTTGGTTTAGCAGGATATTACAAGAAGTTTGTGGAGGGGTTCTCCAGGATAGTAGCCACACTGACTAAGCTGACAAGAAAAGATGTCAAGTATGATTGGGTAGACGCCTGTCAAAAGAGTTTCGAGGATTTGAAACAGATAGATCACTTCAGCCCAGCTTCAGATTTACCAATGGAAAAGTCATGTTGTATGTGGACGAAATAGTGAGACTTCATGGGGTTCCTGGCTGATAAGTTTCAGATCGAGAACCCGTGTTCACATCCGTGTTTTGGCCTAGCTTGCGCCAGTACCGCTTCATTTCAAAGATGCATTTCATCTCGTGACGGATGGTCACCGTGAGAGGACGGTTCGGGACGTTAGAGGATATGCTGAGAGCTTCAGGTGATGGAATTCAAAGGAAGTTAGATACCACTTAGCACTATCGGAGTTTGCTCACAACAATAGCTATCAAGCCAAGATAGATATGGCTCCATTTGAGGCGCTAGGCGGCAAGAAATGTAGGACTCCAAAGGTGCTGGGATGAGGTCAGAGAGAAGACTAATAGGCCCCGAACTAGCATGCATCACTTCGCAGAAAGTGAAAGTTGTTCGTGATAACTTGAAGATAGCAAGAGATAGACAAAGTTGGCGCGGACAACCGTCTTAGAGACTCTGCAATTCCGAGATAGGTGACCAAGTTTGAAGATTTCACCTGGAAAGGTGTGTTGAGATTGGGAACGAGGTGCTTAGTCCGAGGTTACTGACCTCTTATGAAATTATGAGCAAGGTGGGACTGTGAGGCTTACAAATTGAAGTTACCCCCAGTTGTCGGGAGGATCCGCGATACATTCCATGGTCAATGTTGAGGAAATATAACCTTGATCCTTCACATGTATTGAGAGAGCAGCCGCGCTTAAGGACACTCACCTATGAAGAGACACTGCAGATCAGATCGCAAGGAACAAAGCCGAGGATAAAGGACCTAATAGTTAAAGTCTTGTGGGAAGAATCATGAGAGGGAGGCAATACTTAGGAGCCAGAGGCTCGGGATGCGCCTGTCACATCTCAATTTATTTTTCCTGATGAGGTATTGCTTCATTTCTTGAGTTTAGTTTATTCATTTCGAGGACTAAATGTTCCTTTAAGGAGGAGGATTTTGTAACACCCCGTCTGAGAGTGCCAAGATACGATACCGTAGGGGTGTATAAGAGTACCAAGTGTCACATTGTAGTATTTGGAGACTAAAGTAGGAAAAATGAAAGTTTATGGAACCCTAATTTGTGGTATTAAACCAAGGGTACAAATGTCATTTAGCAAAAAGGATATATGCATAATTAAGTTAGAGATGGGCCATAAGAGGGAATTTCAAAAGTTGGAATTGCAATATTTAAATGCTTGAAGACAAATTCTATAATTAAGGAAAGTCGAGGGGGTGAAAGTCAAATTAAGGAAGCTTAAATAGTAAAATAATAATGAATTGCCAGACTTTTTCAGTTCGAATCTCTAGATCTCATGACTTAATCCGATCACAATAAGCAATTGCCTGCGAATCTAGTAATCCCAGAAAGTTTACACTCGAGACGTTTCAAGATTTTAATAATTTCAGCGATTTAGTTTAAAGTGAACCTGGGAAATCCGATTTTAAAAATTCAAAAAATGGCAATAGTTAAAGAATATTTACTTAGGATAAATAAAATTGAAACCTGACAAAATAAAGTGTTTCAGATCAAACGGACCAAAAGTGAATAGCGGACATGTGGGTCCCACATCAAAAGAAAAAGAAAAACAAAGCTTCAAATGGCAAGGAGAGGACTCGACGAGAGTGAGAGACAGAGAGCGCGTGAGTTGAGAGTTTTTTTAGTTTTATTTTTCTTCTTCTTTCTTCTCGCATTTAATTTAAAAATCCGAATCATTCGATTCGTCGATAAACATCTAAAGGTTTCACGCAACGAGGGCTACGCTGAGCAACAACACGGGGTTTCACCGAGAATTAGTAAATATGCTAAAAAACCCAAATTTTTAGTTTTCTCGTATCTACGCTGATTCTAAAGGTCCGCGCTGACCAAAGAGGTAGTTACTCTACGCGATGAGAGAGCTACGCTGACACTAAAATCTTGGCTGCCAACCCTAAGAGGTAGGAAATTTTCCTACTTGTGTTATTTCAGCCTAAAGACTATATAATGGTTTGAATATTCTTAGAGACCATAAATTTAGTCCCAAAATTTTGCACTGAGTTTAGGAATTTAGGAATTTTAGGAAATTTTCAAGACTATTTTCGACAAATTCTGGTCGACTTTTAACGTTTTTAATGTTTTGGTTAAAATTATAGATTTTATTCAAATAGTTCTAATAGTAATTTTCGTAAATGTTTTCTAAGTGTTTTTAGACTATATGGAAACCTCAATAGAACCTAGCCATATGCCTGAATGGCATTCGGGCTCCATATTTTCGAAAAATTTTAATTGTAGCACAAAGTGTAAATTGCTTGGTTGTGTCAATGCAGGATTCACACATTTAGTGTGTAGGCTAAAAGCAAAGGAAAGTGGAACTCGTGCTCAAGTTTAGCAGAAAAAGAGGTGAGTGTTCTAAACTCATTTTCCAAATACTAGCCATATTATTATTATTATTATAAATCATATACTGTATTTCATGGTTTTGAATAAACCATTTTCAGAAGCAAGTAATGAGTTAAAGCAAGCAAAATGGTTTTGAGTTAAACCATTTGGAAAAGAGCATTGGTTTTAAATCGAAACCAATTTTTAAGCAAGTAAAGGTGAAGTAAATTGGTTTTTAAAAAGTTAACCATTTTTCAAGTAAACAGCAAAGAAGAATGGTTTTGAACAATTAAACCATTTTTCTGCTAGGCAGCAAGTAAATGGTTTTAAAGTGTAAAACCATTTTACAAAAGAGCAAGCAAGCGCAAGCAAAGAAAGTTTGAGAAAACAGCCTTCCCTTGGTTCTAAGCAAGCAAACCGGTCGAGGTATTCCAGACAAGTACCTGGGTGGAGTCGCTTGTCTCATACATGCATTTTAGTTTTGCCCTACTTCAAGAAACTAGGTACATACATCATGCATTTAAAGTAAACCGCTGCACGTACGTGAGCATATAAGGTTGCGAGCCTAATCCAAATTATGGTGATGCGCATCAATTCCAATTCATATTCACCGGAAAGTGATGCGACCTGTGTCCTTCCACCCAGACGGCCGGGCCTGTGCTTCGTGGTTCACTGTGGTACAAAGAACAAAAATAAAGGCCTCCGCTGGTCGATGCCTTATAAGCATAATATAGCATTTTGAAAATCAACTATCGGGTTCCTGGCCGCCTGTGCTTCCGGAGAGTTTTAAAAGTGAAACGCTGAGCCCAGTTCCGCTTTCTGGTTTTCAAAGAATGCGCTGAGCCTGTGCTCTATTTTTATGAAAAATTTGAGAAACTTTTTAAAGCAAAAGGTTTCCAGAAAGGTTTTAAGAAACTTTTCAAACAAGATAAAGAAAGCAAGCAAAGAAATGGAGAAGTTTTATAAACTCTAAGCAAGCACAAATGAGAGTTTTATAAGCTTTTAAAGAAAAGCAAAGCAAGCAAAGTAAAGAAAATGAAACTTTTAAAAGCAAGCAAGGGCAAAAGCAAGCAAGCAAAGAAAAAGTTTTAGAAACTTGAAAGCAAAAAGCCTGAAAATAATTGTAAAAAGAGAGTTTACATTTTGAGATGTTTTCCGAAAAGCAAAACAAGTGATAAAAGCATACACTCATCAGCTCGCTAGCTCATATTTCATTTTAAAACTATTTTCCGTACAGTACGCAAGACGCCGGAGCATAATAGTGGTTTGGTCCTGATATTTGCATAAGTGCCGTTAGTAAGAATATTATGTAAGAAAATACTTTGAATATGTATAAATGGAGCATATGTATGTACACATAGAGTTTTGTGAGAATGTGTTGGGTATGTCAAGTCATTTTGATATAGTGTAAACTGGATGTAAGGCTGTGGATTTGGGACATGTCCTATATGCACCAAGTATGTCGAATTTATAAAATCCACAAGTTTAGAAAAAGAAAATTTTTATAGGAGGTTTTAGTAAGCAATACGGTTTCGCCTCTCAGGAGTTTAGTCGCGAGGTAATCTACTGGGATTTTCGGTGGAGGAGCCAGACGCCTACCACCGAGCGCGGGGGGGTGTCGAAATACTACTAGTGACCACATCCGAGTCGCATCCGCATCGCGATGAGTTACAAAGATAAATCCTCGCTGAAAAGTGCCCCACCGATCCTCGACCAGAGGAGGCTCGACCCGCACCCCGGCCTCGCAGACCCTATGCTTTCTTCTTCTACCGTGACCGACTTTAGCTCGCTGAAGCGCCCGTGTACCTTTTTTTACTTTCCCGTCTACTCCGATACACGGCCGTAGTGTCACTAACTCTTAGAGCGACTCCCCAACTAAGTCCCCAAATCTATTCCCAGTGAGGAACCACTGATAAATGCACTCTGCTTCGGTGCTGCAATCCTGCTAAAAACCTTTTGCACTTCAAGACTTATCCGTCAATATGTAGAAATCAATCTAACTAATTCCGAGAACTTTCTCATATTCTCGACACTCGACATGTTCTTTTTGCTCTAATTTGAAGAACTCTTAATTTTGAATCCTTATGCTTTAGAGGAAAGAACTGCTCAATGAATTCTTACCGAATTGGTCCCATGATATGCCATCAGATACCTCCTCTCACGTATCCCACCAATCTCAAATTTCGCCTTAAAACTTGAAAACAAGACTCTCATTTTCATCTGGTAGCCTATAACTCCGCAAACTTCGCTTACTGGTCTGCTTGGCAACCAGGTCGCTTTTGATCGCCACTGCCATCATATGGCTTAGCCGCTTCGTAGACTCCCATCTGACCCCTCCCGCTCTTCCGATATCCCCCAGTGGCTGCAGAAGCCGCCGCGATCACACGTCGCTATATGGCTACTATCCGTGCACTGCGGCACTTGCTCGCAGCAAACAACTCGCACTCGAGTTCTCCGTGGCCTGGGGGATGGTCCAGCCCTCGACCGCCGAGGCCGACCATAAAGCAGAAGGGAACCAACTACGCGCTCATCTCTCACGCGCATCGCAGCACGCCGGAATCACGCACGACTCTCCTAGATCGACTTACGTCCTTCTTCCGGCCATAGTGTCAGATTTTACTCAAAATCAACTGGCTTAATACTGAAACATTTGATATGTATGTACTTTGAATTTGAAATTGCATGGTTGCCAATAGTAAATTATGTGTATATGAGGTTTTCTAAGACTTCGACTCCCATTACCAACTTATGTTGGGATTATTTCTCCCTCAGGCAACAGGTTATACCAACTTATGCTCCTAATGCCATCTTTGACATGAGTATCGGTCTCCTCTGTATGGATTATTGTATACTCTGCTCGATGCCACAACGCACGCCCCGCCCTGCGCGGCGAGGTGTGCCGCCCTCCACGAAATCCCTAGCCGTTACCTCTATGACTAGAAACTACGTGAAGCCCAATGCGTGTGCTTGCTTAAGCCTCGTATAAAAATTTACCTCTTACTTTTTCCTAACTTAGGATTTGGTAAAATCTTGGCGGTAAAACCGCGCATGGCCAATTTGTATACACAACTTACACATTTCCAAATATGGCAACCAGTAACCCAACACATTCTCAAAAAACTACACTATGTACATACATATGCTCCATTATACAAATTTAAAGTATTTCCTTACAAAATATTATTAATAATAGCACTTGCTGGAATGTCGGAGAATCTAATATTCTCCAGCGTTCGAATACTGTACTGGAAAATAGTTTTAAAACAGGAAAATAATGAGCTAAACGAGCTCAGTGAGTGTATGTTTTATAAAATGTTTCCTTTTCCTGAAAATATCTCAAAACTATAAAACTCTCTTTTGCAAGATATTTTCCAGAAGCATTGCTTACTTTAAAGTTTCTAAAACTTTCTGCACTTGCTTGCTTTTAAAAGTTTATAAAACTTGTAATACTTGCTTGCTTGCTTTGCTTTGCTTTTAAAGGTTTATAAAACTTTTCTCAATTCTCTTGCTTGCTTGCTTTACCTTGCTTGCTTCAAAAGTTTATAAAAACTTTTAATAATTGCTTTAAAAATGTATAAAACATTTCTCAAATCTCTTGCTTTAAAAAGTTTCTAAAAACCTTTCACAAACCTCTTGCTTTAAAAGTTTCTCAAAACTTTTATAAACGAGCATGGGAAACGACCATTTTTTCAAATCACCACGGGAACTGGGCTCCAGCCCAGGTCGTTTTAAAATCACCACGGAGACTGGGCTCAACGGATCGTTTTGAAATGGCAGAACTGTGCTCCAATAGTTTGCTTTAAATCTCTACAGTGCAGGCTATTGAGTGTACCAAATCAGTTAATTTTTCAAAACTGTATATCATGCTTAAAAAACATCAACTATTGGAGGCCTATACTTGTTTGTTGTACCCTAGTGAACACGGGAGCCTGTGCATCGATCGTGCAAGTGGAAGGGACGCTAATGCGCATCACCTTCCATTAAATATGGTGGAATTGACTGGCAATATCGCCATCACCATAATTTAAGTAGCAGCGTTAATCTATATACTCACATGCGTACAGCGGTCTCCTTTAAATGCCATGATGCATGACCCTGGTTCTTGAGCCGGGCTTAAGAGCTAAAATGCATGTATGATATCCTAACACCACTGTGCACGTATAGAAAACCTCTCATCGGTATGCTTGCTTAGAAATAGGGATTTTAGTTAGGCACATTTTCCATGATATCTTTACTTGCTCTTTGAAAAGTGTTTTACAATTTAAAACCATTTGCTTGCTTACTTGAAAAATGGTTTACAATTAAAAACTGTTGCTTGCTAACTGTGAAAAATGGTTTAATAATTCACAGTATTTCTTACTTGTTTTTAAATGGTTTACAAATTCAAAACCATTACTTGCTAAATTCCTTGCTTGCTTTTCAATGTGGTTGAATAAATCAAAGCCATTATTTATTTGTTTTTCACATTTGGTTTAAATCAAAACCATTTACTTACTTGCTAAACATTGCTTGCTTAAAAATATGGTTTAAATCAAAACCATTTGCCTCTTGGAAATATGGTTTCTGACTCATTTCATTAAATACCGGTCTGAAATAGTTTATAATAATGTCTACGCTAGTATTTGAAAATGGGTTTAGAACCTCACCTTTGCCTTACTAAACTTTGAGCACGATTCACAATTTCAGCCTTTGCTTTTATCTTTTTTAAATTAGGACACACATGTGCATACTAACATCTTCTTGGTCAAGTTTCATTTCAGTAACAATTTATTTTCTCCGGTTTAAATTTCACTTTATCATGAGTGAATATTAACAAATATTTGTCGTTTTAGGAAATTTTCAAAGAAATCTCGTTTTAGGGTTCACTCTACAAGTGCTAAAATTCGAAAAATATTCATTGTCTGGTCATGAAACTTTTATAGATCATTAGATTTTTTGCGAAGTGAATTTAGCAGTTGCGGTCGTTTCGTCATCAGGATCTAGAATTTTCGAGACTTTCCGAACTATTTTAATTTATTATTATTATTTTACTATTTAAACTTCCATTAATTATGCTTTCACCCTCACTTTCCTTAATTGCAAAGAAAGTTTACAATTCTTTGAAAACTTTACAATTTTATCTTTATAATGACACTTGGTGCATATGCGCCCTTAGTTACATGTCTTGTGCACCTCATCGGGAGCGAGGGTGTTCTGGAGTGCTCAGATGTATATCAATTGGAAGTAGTCTCAGAAGATTGATATTTTTAGTATGGACTACCCTAGATCATTATCCATTATTTTTAGACAACCCTCCAGAAATCATTCTCTCTAGAATTACCTCGTACTCCTCTATCTCTCTAGGGTGCCGGTGCATATGAAATGCAGTATGGGCTAGAAATTCCAATTTACGGAATAAGGAGTAAAATGCGTAATTTCGATTACAAAATGGTAATTTCGATTAAAAATCCGTAATTAATTCTCTAGATCCTGATGGCGAAAGCAGTTTCAGATTGGAATAGTCTCGCGAAATACGAGTTGCTTGCGTAAAATTTCGTAATATTCGGAGGCGGTCGGTCGACCGTTTTTGAGGTATCGGCGTTTCGAGATCTGTCATCGATTTTTGATGAGATGAAAGGCACATATAGTATGTACTCATGTACCGCCATTGGTATGAAAGTAGAGAAATGATGAAAATGGACGGCGAGAGTAGGTGCCGAGATATCAAATACGAGAAGGGACATAATGGAGTATTATAAATTTGATTTTTAAGTCACAAAAAGACAAAGAGCAAATAGGTCTCCTTCTCTACAGCAAGCCAAGCAACGTGAGAGGCTTTATTTTTGGAGATGCAGTAGGTTGGTTTAGAGAGGGTTTTAGAGAGAGGGTGCTTCTCTCTAAGATCGAGAGCGTCAGGCAAGTTGTGGCGGTTTCAGATGCAAGAAAGGAAAGGTTCTGCGGGGCGGGTTCGTGGACTCCGGGATCGGGTTTCTTCAAACTCCTTTGAGGTAGGATTTTCTCCCTTCTTGGGTTTTATTCCCATTTTAAATGTTTACTAATGTTTGGTTGAATGAGGCCGTTAGGAAGTAGTTGGATCGGTCCCCCAAACATGGGACCAATTGTGGAAATATTTTCTTGCCATGTAGCGGCCAGTAACCGTGGAGTATGGGCTGTTTGGAGTGTAGGTTGTGTTGATTGTGTATTGAATGGTTGCTTGGTATGCATTAGTAGGGAATGGCGGAATTGAGTTCTTGAGTTCCGCAGGTGAGCCAGTTGATTTGTGATTTTAGGGGCAATGTAGGGTTTCACTATTCCCGAAGCAGTGTTCTAAAATATATTTTGAAAATATGTGTTTGGTGAATTGATTTAAATTCATCGTGTTTGATCATTAGCTAGTGAAATTTAATTTTGATGCTTAGATTGATTAATTACATGACATGATTGTGTGATTGGATATTATGCGAATATATTCATGTTGATATGTTTGCATGTGATTAGGCTTGTGATGGGCTGGCATACATGCATTCCATATGCCTTTGGAACATCCTAGGACCATAGGAATTAGTGCATGAGATGAGTCCAGAAAACGGTTCGGAGGGTAGTCTAAAAATGTTAATTATCGGAGGGTAGTCCAAACTAAATAATATATATCAACCGTCGGAGCGGCCCAGTTGATATTTATTCATCGGAGGGTAATCCACAAACTAAATAATATATCAGCGTCGGACGTGATTGATATTTATTCATCGGTAGTCCACGGAGCAAATAATATATATCAATCGTCGGGTTGATTGATATATATTCATCGGAAGGTGCCACTAATAAAGCGAATATTCTCATACGAGGCTTAAGGCGAGTGTGAGGGAAAGTCGGTGAGGACTTCGGGATGCGAGTTGGTCATGTAGACATTCGAGTAGGATCATGCATTTGCTTGAGATGTGTGTTTAAGAATGAACATTTCATTGCACTTAGGTGGTGAGTAGCCCACTTAGGGCGATTCTCCTACCGAGCCTTAGCTCACCCCGTCGTGGGATCCCCCTTTTTACAGGTACCGGGAGCGCGCGAGGAGACGGTTCATCCTTGAGGTCGTATTAGAAGAAAGCCGGGTTGTGGCTTTGATGTATACATGTATTAAATTCTCACAATTTTAATGTATGTATTTAGAGTAAATATTGTAACTCTTGTAACTATAGGATATATAGTTGGATCGTAATTAATTTATGCATATTGAGTATTGTTTATAGGCCAGTGGTAGTATTACTCATATATTGGATATATTGGATTGTTTGGGATGGGATATGCGGTATTGTATTGTTTGGGTAGAGCGCCACAGTACAAAGGGAGACTACGCGATTTTCTGTGAAGTGGAGTCGGGTAACCCGGCGTCCACTTGTATTCCATGAGGTTGTGGTGGTCAGCGGACCCCCTGGTTTGGGCGTCACGGCAGTATCATAGCGTATCTGAATACCTAGGGAGCTCGGGTTGGGTATCCATCACCACTAGGTGGTTTGACGTGGAGTATAGGTATACAGAAACCTATAGATTGAGGATTTGGGGCTTAGTCCATGGTTGAGGAAGAGCATCACCACTAGGTGTGGTTTGATGTTGAGTTTAGGTATGGGATTACCTAGGAAAATCACGGGACAAAACTAGGACACTACATGCACGTGTGTTGATGTGTTTTGTGTGATTTGATAATTGATGTGTGAACATGTGAATGTTGATGAATGGTGAATTATTGTATGATGGTGGGTATGCCATGTTTTATGTGTGTTGTGGAATGTGTGTGCTTAAGTGATTAACACATGAGTGTATTGGAAATTTGTTTAGGAGTTTGAGTGTACAAAAGCTGGAAATGAAATAAGTGAAATCAATTTATTTGGTTTATTGGATAATAGGAAATAGAAGTTAATAAAATTTTAAGGTGTTAGGACGTGCAGAAGTTTACGATTGGTAAGCTTGAGCAAAGAAGTAAAAGGAAATAAATTTCATAAATTTATTTGGGTGAATGAAAGGTGGAGAAATTTTTTTAGTATGAAGCTGGAAAAAAGAAAATAAATTTTATAAATTTATTTGGTTTAGAGGTGAAGAAATATAATTTTTAAGGTTTTTCACAGGTGTAAAGCGAAGAAGAATAAATAAAATAAATTTTACTAAATTTATTTGGGTTGTTGGAAAATGAAAAGAAATTTTGAAGCAAAGAAAAAATAAATTTTATAAATTTATTTGGTTATGAGGTGAGAAAATAATTTTCTAAGGTTTTATATGGTGTAAAACTGAAGAAAAATGAAGAAAATAAATTTTTGTAGATTTATTTGAGTGTTAAAGAAAATGGAAAAAAAAAATGATTTTTAGTGATTTTTTCCAATTGCTGGAAATAATGGAAAATATATAAATATATATTATAAAAAAAAAATCAGTGCGGCTTAGTTTGGAGCTCTTGCCCGAACAATATTAATGAATTTGTATTTGCAAGCCTTGATTGTATTGCAAGAGAGAGGGCTGGAAAAATTGTAGAAAAAAAAAAATTTGTATTGCAATACCATTTTGTATTGCGAGAGGAAAGACTTAAGGATTAGGTGTATTTTCAATACGAGATTGTATTGCAAGGATGGTGTGGTTGGGAAGTGTATTGCAGGAGGTGTTAGATTGTATTGTAGCATATGGAGGAAAATTGTATTGCAAGCTGGAAATTGTATTGCAACCTTAGGTTGCTAGGTTCAAAGTGTATTGCAGGAGAGTGTAGTGGCTAGGATTGTATTGCAACACAACAAAGTGTATTGCAAGAGAGTGCAGTGGCTAGAATTGTATTGTGACTTGAAGGGATAGAAAGGAAATTGTATTGCAAGACAACAAGGGAAAGGAAATTGTATTGCAAGACAACAAGGGGCTGCTGGAAGTGTGTTACAATACAATTTTTGTATTGTGACCAACAGTAATCAGTGAACAGTAATCCGTGAATAGTAATCCATGGAACATTAAGCGAAGTGAATAGTGTCAGAGTGAGCGATGCGCGTTGGCCGTCAGCGCGAATAGTAAATTTCGAAAAAAAAAAAAAAATTTTTTAAAAAAAATAACATCAAATAAAATAGGACAAAATTTTAGAAAAATAAAATTTTCAAAAATAAAATTTTTGTTGATAAAAATGTTTTAAATGTATAATTAATTGCCTTGCATTACTTGTAAATGCAAAGGGCTGATGTCTAGCAGTTTATGTGTATAAATAGTGTCTCGAGAACGTGCTTATGCCTTAGAATCTTGTATTGTATTTAACTACCATTGGAAATTGGCGATTCTTGTGATTGTTGCGTAGGAAATTATATGCATGTTATAATGTATAGGAAAATGGTGAATGCTAAGGTTATGAACTATGACCTTAGGGATTTGGATAATGAAATGAACAAGAAAACTTGGAATTTTATTGAAATAAATGAACTGAGTGGTTGGAGTTTAGTGCCACTTAGGAAATGAACGGGTCAGTTCATGGTTGTCAAGTCTATTAGTAATCAACATCTGCATTACTAGTTAGACTGAAGTGAAAATTAAATGATTCTTGTTGCCATATTAATTGTGTAAATGGCTAGTAGAAGACGAGGACGTAGAGGACGTCCACGAAGTCTTGGTCGAACCTGTCGGTGTTTGTCAATGGACTTTTGCCGAGTTGTAGGTATTACGGCGAATCTTTGCCGCAGGCTGGTATAGCGGGTGACGGGAAGATCCTATTAAACCCTAAGTTTAGGGCTAGCATCATCCTCAGAGCATTCACGGGGAGGAGACCAGATGGTGATAGACCATTGGTTCATGCAGATCGAGAAAGTGTTAGATTTATGGGGATTACCTGCCACGACCGAGGATTAGACTAGGCTGGCGTTCTGGCTAGAGGAATGGGGCTGATATGATGGAAATGGTGAGGACCTCCTAGGGGACCTTGGAGGGCAGTTGTGCGAGTTCTCCTAGGGATTGGGGCGAGAATAAGGAGATGATAGGTCGGGTTGCGGGGAGTTGAGATCTCGAGGACTCTACTCACGGTGGACCACGAGGATTATGGACATCGAGTTCGAGGTCATCTGAGGATGGATTGGCTTATAGCTTACGGGATGGTGTCGATTGTGGCGTGGGAGGGTTACCTCATCACAACGGAGACCCATTTACTCGTATGGTAATTCATAGAAGCCAACACGATATTTTACCCCAGGCAGTATATGAGTCAAAGTCTTGGGACCGGTTAGGCGGGTTGGCTGCGAGCCTTACCACAGAAGGGCGGTGAGACAGGACTTAGATCTACCTCGAGTGGTTTGCGAGTGCGAATGTTTTTTTCGGATGAGGCTACGGACTACCTCAGCGCTAGGGATGTAGACCGGTATCGAGTTACACCACAGTACTTTAACCATCTCTATGATTCCGCATAGGATAGATCTTAGGTTGAAGTTGTAGGAACTCCCGAGTCCGGCTACGAGGATACATTGAATGAGGGTTTATTAGGCCAAGGCACTTCACCATGGGCGCTCGGTTTTATTTGCGAAAAAGAAGAAGCGAAGACCCTTTGGTATTGCATTGACTACGATGAGTTGAAGCAGGGTTATGATCAAGAATCGGTACCCGTTACCTAGGATTGATGATTTATTTGACGGAGTTAGAGAGGGCTCAGTGCGCCAAGATAGACCATGCTGGTTACCATCGGTAGAAATTTAGGAGACGAGGATATCCTAAGGCAGCGTTTAGAGACGTTATGGGCACTTTGATTACGGTGATGCCCTTCGGATTGGCGAATCTGTAGCGTATTCATGGATTTCATCATGCGGATATTTCAAGCCCTATCTAGATCCCGGTTCTCGTAGTCCTTAAGTGGATGACATTTTGATCTACTCGATCGAGTGGGGCACGCAGCTGAGGTATCATGAGGGATTGTGTTCACGAGTTCTTGAGACCATCGGTTATGCAGTAGAGTTCGGTAAGTCTTGATTTGGCTTCTTTGAGGTGAAGTTGGGATGCGTGGTGTCGGCACCGGGAGTGTTAGTCGATCTAGAAGGTTGGCGTGATGAGTTGGGAGGCCCAGATGTCGATCTTCGAATGCGTGGATTTCTTGGGATTAATTTACAGAATTACGAGAGACACGAGAACGGGCTGAAGTTGTCCATTCGGGACAAGATCGTAGGACTTCGCCTACGGGACGTGTATTCCATGGTTGGGACGGTCCTGACCATAGAGAGAGAAATCGAGGATACTTGGAACACTTGGGATACGGGTGTTGGTAGCTAGAGGGAGGATCAGTTTTCTCCTAGTTCGGGGAAGAGGCCGAAGACTACACTTCCTGTAGTTTCGGGACTAGGGCGAGTTCGACATGGTGTGAGATTTCCCCCGGAGATAGGGATCCCAGACCTTGGGACAATCCCGATCCGAGTTGGTAGTAGGATGGGGAGAGTATCTGATTCATTCCTCCACACCTGAATGCGAGTAAGAAGGAACTAGTTAGGTTCGGGTGCTATCTGACACTCGATAGCCTGAGATTGGCGAAAGGGGCGGAGTGTGGAGTCAATCGAGAGACGGTCGAGTTGCGAGCGTAGTGGACTTTAGGGTGGTAGACCTATTGGTTGTTGATGTCAAGTTGACATGGATGGTTGACAACCATCGGGTTGTCGGTGGTGAACCTAAGTAGTTGTCATACTGGAGCCACGACGTGGATTTGGGCTTAGGGTTAAGGCCTTTAGAAAGCCAAGTATAGATGTTCTTCCACAGGAATAGGGAGAGTTGACTTGATAGGTCGGGATTATGAGTGAGAGATCTGCGGGATTACGCTCCTTGAGTGAGTGGGTCTTGCGTGCAGTGAATTCCTGGCTCTTGGTGAGTGTGGAGTTGAGTTTGTCTTTGGGATTCACGTTCGAAAGAGACTCATAGTTGAATCGAGAAATGTAAGAGGCTCCGAAGTGTAAGCGAGAAGTTATGTGGCTCGAGGATGAAAACACGGGGACATGGTTATCCGCAGCAGGACTTAGAGTTAAGTGATAGAATTCGGGTGACTGAGATTTGGATACCATTGGAATTGCATTGGGTGTGGTTAGTCGGCAAGGACTCGGTACATGGAGGTCATTCATGACATGGACTAAGTTGACAGTCCATTGGATTGTCAGTGATTGTGACCTTGAGAAGGTCAGCGTTTACACACCAAGTAAGGGTTGTGTAGGGATATACGTTGTGAGGATTATATACATATGTAGAGGACATGCTGTGAGCATGTGTCCTGGGTCATAAGGGTAGAGGAGCAATTGCCCTTAGTGGAATTCGCCTACAACAATAGTTAACAGGCGAATATACGAATGGTACCATATGAGGCATTGTATGGGAGGCCATGTAGATCACCGTTATGTTGGACCAAGGTGGGAGAGGCTCGACAACGGTCACGATGCAGTTAGAGACACTTACGAGAAGGTGAAACGTCTGATAGCGTCTTCTCACGGCTCGGGCGCGTAGAAATTTATGTAGATGTGCGGCTTGTCGACCCTTAGAGTTCGAGATTAGTGATCACGTTTCCTTGAAGGTGATTCCTAAGAAGTGGTCGAGTTGTGAAGCATGAGAAGAACATCGTTAGAGATTCGGTGGACCTTCCCGAGATGCTCGAGAGGATAGGTACGGTTGCGTGCCGAGTTGGCGTGCAGCCCGACGTAGTCGGGTGTCCGGGGCGTTTCGCGTCACCGAAAATTGCTCGGAATATCTTTCGGATCCGGCTCATGTGGTGGATTGGGGACGGGATAAAGATTGACACGGATGGGACAGCCGGAGGACCGGTGCGGGTGTTGATAAGCCTAGTGATCGGGTTTTGCGTGCAAGACCGTGAGGCTAGTGAAGGTACTATGGAGACACTATTGAGTGGAGGAGTTCACGTGGGAGCGCGAGGACACGATGCGGGCCACCTATCCCTTCTTGTTTAGGGATGAAGGTACGTGGTTTAGTTGTTTAGCAATTAAATAACTAGTTTCCATGCATAGTACAGTACACGTTGCATAGGCATGTGAGTGTTTATAATTGTCTTGAATTTCGGGACGAAATTCCTTTTAAGGAGGGGAGAGTGTAAGACTCGAGAAATTCCAATTTCTGGAATAAGGGCAAAATCGTAATTTCGATTACAAAATGGTAATTTCAGTTAAAAATCCGTAATTAATTCTCTAGATCCCTGATGACGAAACGGATTTCACCGTTGGAATCGTCTCGCGAAATCTGGTTGCCGCGTAATTTATTAATATTCGAGGAGATAGTCGGTCGACACGTTTTCGAGGCATCGCGTTTGGTCACGTAAATGGATTTTGATGCGATAGAAAGGCACATATAGTATGTACTCATGTACCATAAAGTGGTATGAGTAGAAATGATGAAAATGGGCCAGTGAGGTAGTCTTAGGAATATCAAATCGAAAGGGACATAATGGGTATTATAAATTTGATTTTTAAGTCACAAAGACAAAAGGCGAAATAGTGCTCCTTCTCTACCTTAAGCCAAGCAAAAGCATTGAGAGGCTTTATTTTTTGGAGATCACGATGGGTTGGTTTAGAGGGTTTAGAGAGAGGTGCTTCTCTCTAAGATCCGAGACGTCCATTGTTGGCGGACTTCGGGAGTAAGAGGAAGGTTCCTGCCTTGGGCGGGCTACGCGTGGACTCACTGAATCGGAGTTTCTTCAAACTCCTTGAGGTAGGATTTTCTCCCTTCTTGGGTTTTATTCCCATTTTAAATGTTTTACTAATGTTTGAATTTGAATGAGGCCGTTAGGGGCAGATCAGTCCCGAAAAACATGGGACCAGTGTGGAAATATTTTCTTGCCATGTAAGCGGCCCCGTAGTGGGTATGGGCTGTTTGGAGTGTAGGTTGTGTTGATTGTGTATTGAATGGTTGCTTAGTATGCATTGGGCCGGGAATGGCCGTGGATTGCGGGTTCAAAGGTGAATCGTTGATTTGTGATTTTGAGGAATAGTAGTGAAGTTTCACTATTCTGAAGCCGATCAATTGCAAATATATTTTTGTGAAAATATGTGTTTGGTCGGGTGATTTAAATTAAATCGCTCGTGTTTGATCATTAGCCCAAGTGAGCTAATTTTGATGCTTGGAATTGATTAATTACATGACATGATTGTGTGATTGGATATTATGCGAATATATTCATGTTGATATGTTTGCATGATTGGAAAAATTTGTGATGGAGCGCATACATGCATTCCATATCTGCTTGGAACATCCACAGGACCATAGGAATTAGTGCATGAGATGAGTCACAAGCGGTTCGGAGAGGGTAGTCTAAAAATGTTAATTATCGGATTAGTCAAGCTAAATATATATCAGTCGGAGCGGCCCGGAGTTGATATTTATTCTGTCGGAGGGTAATCCTGAGCTAAATAATATATCAGAGTCGGGCGGCCAGTTGATATTTATTCATCGGAGGGTAGTCACGAACAAATAATATATCGATCGTGGATGACCCAATTGATATATATTCATCGGAGGTTGCCCACTAATAAAAGCGAATATTCTCATACGAGGCTTAGGCGAGTGTGAGGAGAGAAGTCGAGTGAGGACTCAGGGATGCGAGTTGGTCATGTAGACATTCAAGTAGGATCATGCATTTGCTTGAATGTGTGTTTAAGTGGAACATTGCATTGCACTTAGGTGGTGAGTAGCCCACTTAGGGCGAGTTCTCCTGCTTGAGCCTTAGCTCACCCTGGAGTGCGTGGGATCCCCGCACTGGTGCAGGGAGCGCGAGGAGACGGATCGTCCTTGAGGTCGTATTAAGAAAGAAAGTAGGGTTGTGGCTTTGATGTATACATGTATTAGAATTCTCTAATTTTAATGTATGTATTGTTTAAGAGTAAATATTGTAACTCTTGTAACTATGGGATATATAGTTGGATCGTAGTGGTATGCATATTGAGTATTGTTTATAGGCCCAAGTGGCCGTATTACTCATATATTGGATATATTGGATTGTTTTGGGGTGGGATATGCAGTGTATGTTGGGTGAGCTCCTCGTACAAAGGGACTACGCTAGATTTTGAGTGGAGTCGGGTAACGACGTGAAACCTGTATTCCATGAGTTGGGTAGTCAACGGACCCCGAGTTTTGGGGCGTCACATGCATTGTGATTCCATTTTCAGCGCTCATATGACACGTATAAATATATCACCATGCATATATTCACATAATTTAAATCACCACAATCATGTTATGTAATTTCACATTTCCACACTCCAAAAAGTAGCTCACTTGAGCTAATGTTCAAACATGAGCAATTCACTTGAATCTTTCGACCCGAACACATATTTTTCACAAAAATTATTTTGTGAACCTTTACTCTTGAGAATAGTGAAACCCTCGATTACTATTCCCAGAAAATCACCAATCGTCGGTTCACTTTGTGAACCCGGGTTTCATGGCCATTTCCGGCCTCATACATATCAAAGCATCATTCATAGCACAATTTGCACCATAAATAACCCCCGAAGCGGCTCGTGGAGCGCACGGATTGTCCATTGAGGTTCTGAAATTCTCACCTACGGTTCCAGGTTTTGGGGCCGTCAATGATCGTTAGTCAAAAGCCATGCGAAACATTGAAAAACACTTAAATAAATTGTAAAACTCAAGTAGGGAGAAACCCCTACCTCAAGGAGTTTGTCTAAACTACTTAAATACGGTACCCACGCGAAGCCCTCTGCGTCGACGACTTTCCTTCTTGTCAGAAGGCTGAATGGTCGGATCGCGCGATATTTTAGAGAGAAGTCAAGTAATCTCTCTCTAAAACCTCCATTTTTACGTTTCTGCATCTATTGGTTTTTTAATTCCCCTTTTTGCTATGTAGGAGACAAACATTAGTCATATTTTGTCTTTTTATGACTTAAACAATTCCATTAATACCCGTTATGTCCCTCTTTTCCTAGTTTTAGCATTCGACACTATCTCGGCAGTCCATTTTCATCATTTCTCTACACATGCCACTTATGAAACATGAGTACGTGTTATACGTGACTTTTTTCGCATCGAAAATCGTTTTACGGCACCAGAAACGCGATGTCTCGAAAAACGTGTAAATTTCGACTGTCTCGGAATTCGACGAAATTCGATGTGCTAGCCAGATTTCGCGAGACGATTCTAACAATGAAATCCATTTCGTCATCCGAGATCTAGAGAATAAATTCCGGATTTTTAACCGAAATTACAATTTCGTAGCCAAAATTACGATTTTGCCATTTTCCTAGAAATTTGAATTTCTCGGGTTTTACATTCTCCCCTCCTTAAAAGGAATTTCGTCCCGAATTCTAAACAATCCACGATCCTCATGCATATGCAACGTGCACTCTACCATGCATGTAAACAGTCGTGTAAATCTTAACGACTAAAATACGTACCTTCATCCCTAAACAAGAAGGGATAGGTGGCCGCATGTCAATCATACGCTCCAAATTGACTCCTCCGCTCATAGTCTGCCCTTAACACTCGCTAGCCTCACAGTCTTTAACGTCGTAAAACGATCACGGCTATCAAAATGCTGCGGGTCCCTCCTCGAAAGGTCCCATCGGTGTCGACCTCAATCATGTCCCCGATCACATGAAATGGATGCGGAGTATAATTACGGAGCATGGAGACGTGAAATACCTCGTGAACACCTGACATGCTGGGCGGTAACGCCAACCGGTACGCTATGGTGCCTATCCTCTCGAGTATCTCGAAAGGTCCAATAAACCTCGGCGATAGCTTCCCGCGCTTGCCAAACCTGACCACTCCCCTCTTAAGCATCACCTTCAAGAAGACATGATCCTGACCTCAAACTCTGGGGTCGGCGTCATCATGCGCATAACTCTTCTGCAGAACACGAGCCGTGAGAAGACCGTTGTCGTATTAAGCTCACCTTCTCGAGGTGTCTCACAATCAAATAAGGACCCCGATGATGGGCTCTCACCTGGATCCAACATAATGGTGACCTGCATGGCCTCCCATACAGTGCCTCCTGCGGTGCCACACGTATACTCGCCCGATAGCTGTTGTTGTGGCGAGATTCCACTAAGAACAATCCTCCTCCCAAATGCATATGGTCGGGAGCATGCTCGTATGTCCTCTATCCATATAGATCTCTCGGGCTTACCATCTGTCAGTGGGTGGAAAGATGTACTCATAGTCAGCCGTGTGCCCATAGCCTTTTGGAAACTCTTTCAAAAGTCTTGTAGTAAACCTCGGTCCCTATCAGGCACATTATGGATGCTGGTACTCCATGTGGCTGGGACTATCTCTCGAATGTATAATACTTAGGGAATCTCCCAGAAGTCGTATCCATGGCTAGAAAATTCGTCGACAAGTGAGCCCCGATATACTATACTTACATACGCATCATGCCTCTGCTGCGTCCCTAAAGTGGTAAGTGGGTCACAAAGTCCATCGTGGCGTGCTCGAGCTTCCACTTTCGACCACCTCGATGGCTGGAAGTAGCCTCTTGGCTTCTGGTGCTCAGCTTTAACCTGCTGACATTTGAGACATCGTCGAACAAAGTCCCCTACTTGTCTCTTCATCCCGCTCCAGTAATGTACGGCGGCGAGATCTGGTACATCTTCGTATTTTGGATACCGGAAAATCGAGGCGGTGAAACTCCTGAGAATCTCTTCTCTTCATCGGTCAGGCGGGAACCACAGCATCCTCTGCTGTAAAAGACTACCATCACGCATAGTGATTCGACCCTCGTCACCGTGCTTGGTGTACTTGGTCCACTGATGGGTGATATCTCTGCGTCACGCGGCACGGGACTCAATCAGCACGCCGATAGAATGGCTGCGTACTCGCTCCCGAGGTACCACGGAGTCTACTCGACATACTTGTAGCCCAAGCGAGTCCCCAGGTCTCGAGCATCCGCCACTCCCGAGAAGCTATACTAGCCAACACTCCTCGTGACTTTCGACTGAGTGCATCAGCCACGATTTTTGCCTTACCAGGATGGTAATGCAAAGTGAAGTCACAATCCTCAAGGAACTCCATCCATCTACGTTGCCTCATATTGAGGTCAGCTCTTGTAAAAATAAACTTGAGACTTTTATAGTGCATTGCACCTCGAACTCGCCCGTATAAGTAATTAGCCAAATCTTGCAAAGGCGAAGACTACGGCGCAACTCAATGTCATGTGTGAGGTAGTGCACTCGTGATTCTTGGCCAGCGAGAACCATCGCTACTACCACTCGGTGCATCGAAACATCGGTCGGCCCTCGAGGCATCACAATACATTGTATACCCCTGTCCCCTGTCCGGAACTATCAAGATAGGAGCTGAAGTAAGTCTCCTCTTCATTTCTTGGAATGCCTCCTTACATCGGTCATCCCAATCAAACTTGACCTCCTTTCGGGTCAACCTTGTCATAGGTGATGCTATCCGAGAGAAATTCTTAATGAATCTCATAATACCCGGTAATCCCAGAAACTACGTATCTGAAAGTGACCGGTCTCTCCTGACTCATCACGACCTCGACTTTATGGGTCCATGGCACGCACGATCGCGACACCGTGTCCCGAAAATCTAACCTCATTAAGCGAAAACTCACACTTCTTGAACTTGGCGTACGGTGATGGTCTCAGCGGTAGCAAAGCGATCCTTAAGTGATACTCATGCTCCACTGCATGCGGGGTAGAATCAAATGTCATCCGAAGACCGACAAATTAGTCTAGGCAGGGTTGGAATACCTTATGCATGAGATCCGTGAATCTTATTTGTGCATTTGTCAATCCGAAGGGCATCACCGTAAACTCAAAGTGCCCATAACACGTCCTAAACGCTGCTTTAGGTATATCTGTATCCCTAACCCTTAGCTGATGGTAACCAGTGCGAAGGTCTATCTTGGAGTAGACTCACACTCCTCTCAGTGATCGAACAAGTGTGATCTGAGTAATAGTTTAGATTCTTAATCGTAACCTGTTCAAGTGTCATTAATCAATGCCTGATCTGAAGGGTCTTGTCCTTATTCTTCACAAATAAAACCGGAGCGCCCCATGGTGAAGTGCTCGATCTGATGAATCCCTTGTCCAGTAGCTCACAATATTGGACTCACGAGTTCTATTGACTCAATCGGTGTCATCTTTGTGCGAGTCATAGAGATGGAGTGAAATACCGGTGTAACTTCGTCTAGGAAGTCTACTACCCTCGTGAAGGCTGATCCAGTTAGCTCGTGCGGAAACATCCACATGCTCGCACACTACGGTAGATCTAAGTGCAGTCTCTCCTATAGATCCTCTTAGGGGTAAGGTTCGCTAAGCCAACCCGCCTAAGCGTCACGACACCTGGACTCATATCTTGTGCGGAGCGAAAATGTCGTGCTTGTCCCCTGAAGCGCACCACGTGAGTCTGGAATCTTGCGTGTGGCGAGTAACCTCTGCTATTTCCTTGATCGATGCGACCACATGGTGTCGGCTGATCCATCCCAGGGATGACATCAAACTCGACACATGTCCATGATCCTCGGGTCCATTGTGAGTAGAGTTCACGTCTCCATCTCTCAGCCTCGACGTATCATCCCACCCCCATTCTCGCCTAATCCCTAGAGGAGAACTCACGTCTGAGGCTCCTTTAAGGTCCTCGACCTCTAAGCTGACTCTCTCTCTATGGTGAGGTTGTCCCTGACCATGGAATCCATATCTTGTGCCTTGAAGTCTCTGATCACGGCCCCGAATGGACAACTTATTACGTTCTGAATCTCCCCAATCTTGGCTAAGTTTGTACGTAATCATCAACAAATCGGGCTAGCTCACAGTGAACTATTCATGTAGTCCATCAGTCCTTCGCCTAGCCCGGCTCTAGTAACTCCTAAGCCTTCGCAATCTCTGGGAAGTACTTACCCGTGAACAACTCACGAAACTGCGCCCGTGTCGCAGCCTCACAAGTCTCTAGAGGTCCTTGCCCATCTCCACCATACTTGGGCCTCACCCTCTAGCTGGAACACAGCTAGTCTAATCCGGGTCGCGTCAGAGGTAGTCTCCATAGCCTCTAACACCTTCTCGATCTGTATAAACCGGTAGTGCCGCCTGTCGGATCCTCCCCTGTGAATGTTGAAGGATGATCGCTCTACAAACCTCTTTGGAGGTTCTTGGGACCTCACGACTAAGCTGTATACCCGGCACATTGCTATAGTACAAGCCATAAATCACCTATAGCCTCTCTGAGTCCTGCGATCAAATGCAGTGGATGGTCAAATGTCGGTGGTGCGACCCGGTACCGAAGTGGGCGTTTCTATGTCCTCGTCTCGTGCCATCTACACAATTAACATGGCAGTTAAATCTCAATATAGTATCTCTAAGGCATAAACACAGCCCCGAGACACTAATCATACACATAAATCAGTGTATACACATTGTCCTTGCATTTAAAGGTAGTGCAAGACAATCAATTTTGCATTTAAAATATTATTTTCAACAAAAAATTTATTTTCGAAAATTTCATTTTTTAAATTTTATTTTTCGAAAATTTCATCTAATTTTATTTGATTTGATTTTTTTATTTTTATTTTTTTCAAAATATTTTTTTTTTCGAAATTTTTTTCCCCAAAATTGACTCAGAATGCGATCGAGTCAAGACTGATCAAAACTGAGTCATAATCGAGCCGTGCATCTTTAAACACCCTTAACTGGCCTAACTAACCCAGCGCCAAAGACGCCCAGCCTTGATTACTGTGCACGCCAGCCCAGCCCATGGCCGCAGATGCTCCGCCGCCCCGCGCTGCCGCCGCGCCGCCCACCGCCGCACCCCCTGCAGCCCGCCTCGCCGCCGCCGCCACCGGCTACTGCGCCCCAGCCGCCGCGCCACCGTGGTCCCGCACGTCCGCCCGCCAGATCGCGCGCCGCCTGGGGCAAGCCTGTGCGCATGTCGCGCGCCCAAGATGTCGTGCGCCCCGCACCCCACGCGCCTACCGCCCTCGTGCCTGGGGCCGCCAAATACGCTTACACGCGCACCCGCACGCCCCACGCCGCTCTTATGCTCACGGGCAGAACCCATTTCAGTTCTCGCATCTCCTTTTTTTCGTTTTTTTAATTTGGACATTTTGTTCAAATCTCTCGCTTTGATCCAACACTAAACCTAGTGTTCAACCTTAAAATTTATTAAAATTTTAGTTTATCATCCATTAAACCAAATGAATTTATTCAAATTTATTTTATTTCTCCTCTTGGTTCCAAGCTTTCACAAACTGAGAAACTTAAAACTTCCCAACACATCATGGTTTTCCAGGTGCTAATCACTACACATGTCCATACACAATACATGATCACACATCATTCATGTTATGAATATTTTTCACACAACAATTCATCAAATCACACAAAACACACCAAACACGTGCATGCAGTGTCCTAGTTTTGTCTCGTGATTTCCTAGGTAATCTCATACCTAAACCGAACATCAAACCACCCAAGTGGTGATGTTCTTACTTGACTATGGTCTAAGCCCAAATCCTCCATCTCTAGGCTTCCATATACCTATACTCTACATAAAACCACCCAAGTGGTGATGGATACCCAACCCGAGCTCCCTATGTATTCGTATACCTAAGCTCTGATACCAAGCTGTGACACCCCATTTCCCGGGGGTCCGTTAACTACCCGTCAACCCGTAGAATACTCGTGGATGTCGGATAACCTACCCGACATTCACGAAAATCGGGCAGAATCTCCTTTGTACGGAGAGCTCTACCTAGATACATCACCTATAATATAACCTGTCCCAATCAACATCAATCACATGATATCTATATCAGAGTAAAAACGGCCTCTTGGGCCTAATAACAATACTCATCATAATATAAACCAACTATATCTAATAGTTTCAAAAGAGTTAATCAATTCTCTTTTATACAACATATATTAAAATTCTAACATTCTAATACATGTATACATCACAAAACCAAAGTCATAATCCGGCTTTTCTTCTAAACTCAGCCTCTAGGACGCGCCGTCTCCTCGTGCGCCTCCCGTAATTCGAAAAATATGTTCGATTGCAGGAGCTAATGTGTCAAGAGTGGAATCACCCTAAGCGGGCTACTCCACACCTGCATATGCAATGCTCCAGTAATAAACACACATTCAAGCAAATGCATGATCCTACTTGAATGTCTAACTCCGTTTCAACTCATATCATCCTCGGTCCCTCACCGACTCCTCACACCTGCCTAAGCCACGTATGAGAAAACTAGTTTCAAACAAAGTTATTTGTTTATATTTATGGTCTACCCTCCGATCTAAATAGTGGACCATCTCCGATGTTATATTTAGTGGACTACCCTCCGAGATATATCAATTGTGTCGACTCCAACGATTGATATTATGTGTGGACTACCCTCCGATGTATATCAATTGGGTCGTCTTCGACGATTGATATTTTTAGTATGGACTACCCTCTGATCATTATTATTATTTTTAGACAACCCTCCAAAACCATTCTCTCTAGAATTACCTCATGCACTCACTCCTATCTCTCTAGGGTGCCCCAATGCATATGAAATGCATTGTGATGCCATTTCAATAACTCATATAACACATGCAAATATATCACCTTGCATATATTCACATAATTTAAATCACACAATCATGTTATGTAATTTCACATTTCCACACTCCAAAAATTAGCTCACTTGGGCTAATGATCAAACACGAGCAATTCCACTTGAATCACTCGACCAAACACATATTTTCACAAAAATTATTTTGTGAACACTATTCTCGGGAATAGTGAAACCCTCGGTTACTATTCCCATAAAATCACCAATCGTCGGTTCACTTTGTGAACCCGGGTTTCACGGCCATTTCCGGCCTCATATATATCAAAGCATCATTAATAGCACAATTTGCACCATAAATAACCCCAAACAGCCCGTGGACTGCACGGACTGTCCATTTGAGGTTCCACAAAATTCTCACACTACGGCCCCAAGTTTTGGGACCGATCAAACGGCCGTTCAAGGCCTCAAACCAACCGAAACATTGAAAAACACTTAAGTAAAGTGTAAAACCCAAGTAGGGAGAAACCCCTACCTCAAGGAGTTTGTCTAAACTCCTTAAATCAGGTACCCACGCAAAGCCCTCTCCGCGTAGAGCAGCTTTCCTTCTTGTCCCGAAGACTGCCGACGGTCGGATCGCGCGATATTTTAGAGAGAAGTCAGGTAATCTCTCTCTAAAACCTCCATTTTTACGTTTTTGCATCTACTGGTTTTTCAATTCCCGTTTTTTCTATGTAGAGACAAACATTAGTCATATTTTGTCTTTTATGACTTAAACAACTCCATTAATACCCGTTATGTCCTCCTTTTTCCCGCGACATTCGGGCACTATCTTGCCGTCCATTTTCGTCATTTCTCTACTCATTCCACTTATGGAACATGAGTACGTGTTATACGTGACTTTTGTTGCATCGAAAATCATTTTACGGCACTGAACGCGATGCCTCGAACGCAGTAAATTCCGACAAGCCTCGTGAATTTGATTTAAATTCGACGCGGCCAAATAGATTTACAGAGCATCTAAATAAAGGAAATTCATTTCATCATCCGAGATCTAGAGAATAAATTCCAAATTTTTAATCGAAATTATAATTTAAATTACGATTTGCCTTTTTTCCAGAAATTGGAATTTCTTGAGTCTTATAATGTAGGATTCATAAACCGATAATTACTTGTTATTTATATCCATCTCTTTACCAATAAAAAAATCTTTAATATTTAATAATTACAAAATATATAGTTTTAATTTAATTAAGAATGGAGAGGTTTTTTATGTGACATACTGGTGTTGACATTTTAATAAAATTAAATTAAAATTTGTGACGCCCCAAAACCCCGGGGGTTCGTTGACTACCCGTCAACCGGAGAATACTAGTGAATGTCGGGTGACCCGACATTTTTCACGAAAATCGGGCAGAGTCTCCTTTGTACGGGGAGCTCTACCCAAATGCAATACCTGCATATACTGTCTGACAGTGCAATATATCAGATTACATAGGTAAACGACCATAGACTATCCTTGATTACTCATAACAATATCGTAAAACATACCAACTATGTCCAATAGTTCTAAGAGTTAATAATTTACTCTTATCTGACATATATCAAAATTAGAGAATTCCTATTATATGTAGAAAATATCAAAGCCACGACCCGACTTTCTTCACAACCTTAGTCTCTGGGACGGCGAGTCCTCGCGCGGCATCTCACGTACACCGTAAAATAATATCCTCGGCCAGGTGAGCTAATGCTCATTAGTGGAATCTTTAAGTGGGCTACTCTCTATATAAGTGCGGTGCAATGTTCCAGAAAGCGAGCACACATTCAAGCAAATCGTGATCCTCTTGGATGTAGAAAAGATCGTCTCATGCGGAGTCTCAGGCTCACACACTCGCCTAAGCCTCGTATGAGAATTATTATTTTGTTTGTTTGTTTGTTTGTGGACAACCCTTCGATGTGTATATATCAATTAGACCGTCTCCGACGATTGATATTATTTGTGGACTACCCTCCGATGTATATCAATTGAGCCATCTTCGACAGTTGATATTTTTAGTTTTAATTTCCCTCAGATAATTAACATTTTAGGCGACCCATCCGAACCATTTTCTCTAGACTCATCTCATGCGCCTCCTATAGTTCTAGGGTGTTCAGTGCATATGGAATGCATGTATGCCAATTCAAATAAATTTAATTCACATGTAAATATAAACATGCATATATTTACAAAACAATCAATTCACACAATCATGTCATGTAAATTCTCATTTCATACATCAAAATTAGCTCATAGGCTAATGATCAAACCGCAAGCAATTCAACTTGAATCACTCGATCAAACACATTTTCACACAAAAATATATTTTGAGAACCTTTGTTTGAGAATAGTTAAACCCTAGTTTACTATTCACGAAAAATCTAATTCATCAGTTCACTTTGTGAACACGCATTTCTCTAGCCATTCGGCCTCATCAAACAAATACATGATTTAATACAATATTTAAATTTAACAACCCAATCAGCGTAGCAATCATTCTCAATGGGTATTCAAAATTCATATCATTTCGGTCCCTGAGTTTGGGGCCAGATCAAGCAACCTTCGCGGCCTCATTCGACTCAAACATTCGTAAAGTACTTAAGAAGGAATAAAGCCAAATAGAGAAGAAACCCTACCTCGAGGAGGTTTGTCTAAACTCCTTAAATCCGTACCCACCTTGAGAAGCCTCTCCGCGTAGAAGCTGACTTCCCTTCTTGTCGGCTGTGGCGGTCGGATCAGCCTTGATATTTTAGAGAGAAGCTACACTTTCTCTCACTAAAAAAACACCATTTTCAGTTCTGGATCTTTATCCCCTGCCATTCACATTTTGTTCTTATTTTTGTTGGAGAAGAAGAGTCTTATACACTATTTTGTCATTTTGTGACTTAAATCAAATTCCAAAATGACTATTATGTCCCTTCATTTCCAGTTTGACGTCGGCCTTATCAGGCCATCCATTTTAAATTATTTACTCCAATCCTTACCACTTATGGAACATGAGTACATGTTATATGTGACTTCGTCGCATCAAAATCGTTTTCACGACACGACGCGATGCCTCGAAAAGCGTGTAAATTGACATCTCGGGTCGACGAATTTGCGATTGCTAATAGATTTCGCGAAACGATTCCAACGGTGAAATTCGTTTCATCATCCGAGATCTATAGAATAAATTCCGGATTTTTAACCGAAATAACAATTTTGTAATCGAAATTACGATTTTGCCATTTTTCTAGAAATTGGAATTTCTCGGGTCTTACATTCTCCCCTCCTTAAAAGGAATTTCGTCTCGAAATTCAGGACAATTACAATCACTCACATGCATATGCAACGTGCACTCTACCACGCATGTAAACAGTCTTTTAAATCTTAAACGACTAAACAACGTACCTTCATCCCTAAACAAGAAGGGATAAGTGGCCCGCATCGTGTCCTCGCGCTCCCACGTGGACTCCTCCACTCCATAGTGCCTCCATAGTACCCTCGCTGGCCTCATGGTGTCGCAAAACGATCACGGCTATCAACAGTGCACACTGGTCTCCCCTCGAAGGTCCCATTTGTGTCCAGCCTCGTCACGTCACACAATCCGCCGCGTGGAGCTGGATGCGGAATTATATTTAAACATGGAGCGTGAAACACCTCGTGGACACACGGCGTCTTGGGCGTGCTGTGCCGATGCATGCGGTCTTACCCTCTCGAGTATCTTGAAAGGTCCAATGAACCTCGCGATGGCTTCCAGCCTATGGCCCCGAGCAGTGAGAAGGCGTTGAGCTCTTACGCACATCAGCTCTTCTGCCAGGCTCGGCGTGAGGCGTTGTCGTATCAAGCTCACCTTACCGGGTGTCTCTGTCGAGATCGGGACCCATTGATGGAGCTCTCTCCCGGCCTCAGTCCAACATAATGGTGACCTGCGGCCTCATCTGATGCCTCATACGGTGCCATCGTATACTCACACGATAAGCATTGTTGTAGGCGAATTCCACTTGGCCCAAAATACTCTTCCCGGTAGCCTTATGATCCGGGGCCGCGTACTCGTAGCATGTCCTCTGTCTGTATAGTCCTCTCAGACTGACTATCTATCTAAGGGTGGAACGCTGTACTCATCGTCAGTCGTGTGCCCATAGCCTTTTGGAAACTCTTCCAAAAGTGTGTCGTAAACCTCGGGTCCCTATCCGACACTATGGATATTGGTACTCCATGTAGCCGGACTATCTCTCGAATGTATAACAGGCATAATCTCTGGCGAAGGTCGTCCACACGGTGTTGAAAAGTATGAGCCGTGGCGAGTCCACTATCACCCATACGGCGTCATTAGCCTGTAATGCGTCGGTGTGATGGTCATGAGTCCATTGTGATGTGCTCTCGCTTCAGCTCGGCCACCTCGATGGGCTGAGTAATACTGCTGACGGTGTAGCCTTGTCTGGCGACATGTGAGACATCGTCAAACAAAGTCCCCTACGTGTCTCTTCATCCTCGATAATACGGCGGCGAAGATCACGGTACATCTTTGTGCCACACGGATCTTTTGAAAATCGAGAAGCGGTGAAACTGCACGAGAATCTCCTCCGTCGATCATTTGGGAACACTTTACGTCCTATGTCGAAGACACCATCTATGTGAGCGATCCGGCCCTCATCACGTACTGTAATCTTTCGGTCGATGGACACTATCTCGTCCTGCCGCGGGACTCAATCACTCTTTCAGCGAGGCGGTGTAGCCACTAAACTCCCGGGTACCTTGAGTGCGCTGTTTGTATTATAGCCCCGAACTATCTTGCAGTCTAGAAATAGCCACTCCCGAAGCTATCTTTTATGCGCGCTTCTCGTGACTTAGGCGTGCATCGGCCATCACATTTTGCCCCTTCAGGGATGGTAATGCAAAGTGAAGTCATAATCCTCTAGGAACTCCATCCATCTGCGTTGCCTCATATTGAGGTCCTGCTACGTGAAAATATACTTCAAACTTTTATGGTCTGAGTACACCTCGAACTCCTCGTCGTATAAGTAGTGGCGCCAAATCTTCAAGGCGAAGACTACGGTCGCCAACTCTATGTCGAGTGTGGGGTAATTCTGCTCGTGATTCTTCAATTGCGAGAACCATAAGCTACTACCCTCCCGGACTGTATCAAAACACATCCCAATCTGACCCTCGAGGCATCACATTACACTATGTACCCTTATCCCCTGTCCGGAACTATCAAGATGGGAGCTGAAGTAAGTCTCCTCTTCAACTCTTGGAATGCCTCCTCACATCGGTCATCCCAATCAAACTTGACCTCCTTTCGGGTCAACCTAGTCATAGATCTTTGCTATCACGAATGCTCGATGAATCTCACGTAATATCCGGCCCGATCGAGAAACTACGTATTTCAAGGCCCGGCTTAGGCCTCTCCCAGCTCATCCCAGCGCCTCGACCCAGCTACGGGTCGTCGGCCTCTGATCTTAACACCACGTGTCCCCGAAAATCTCACCTCGATGCTTGAGAAACTTGCAACTGCGAGACTTGGCATCTGTTGAGTCTCTCAGTGGCTTGTAAACGATCCTCAAGTGATACTCATGCTCCCACTCTGACTGGGAGTAGATCAAGATGTCATCCACGAAGACTATGACAAACTAATCTAAATAGGGTTGGAATATTCTATGCATGAGATCCAAGAATGCCGCTGGCGCATTCGTCAATCCGAAGGGCATCACTTGAAATGGCTTCAAGTGCCCATAGCAGCGTCTACTTGTCTTAGGGATATTTGTATCCCTAACCCTCAACTGATGGTAACCAGTGCGAAGGTCTATCTTGGAGTAGACTCGCGCTCCTCTCAACTGATCAAACAAATCGTCAATCCTCGGTAATGGGTACCAATTCTTGATCGTAACTCGGTTCAACTGTCGGTAATCAATGCACAGTCGAAGGGTCTTGTCCGTCTTCTTCGCAAACAAAATCGGAGCGCCCCATGGTGAAGTGCTTGGTCTTATGAACCCCTTGTCCAGTAGCTCCTGTAGCTGGACTCTGAGTTCCTGCAACTCAACTGGTGCCATCCTATGTGGAGTCATAGAGATGGGTGAAGTACTAGGGTGTAACTCAATACCGAAGTCTCGTCCACTATGGAGGTAGTCGGAGTAGCTCATATGGAAAAAACATCCGCATACTCGCAAACTACTCGAGGTAGATCTAAGTCCAGTCTCACCTTGTCCTCTAGTGGGTTCGCTATCCTAACATGGCGTCACGGCTTGACTGGACTCGTATCTTTATGCAGGGTAAAATGTCATGCTTGTCTCACGAAATGCCATACGAGAGTGCAGATCCTGCGTGTAGGCGGTAACCCTCTAAGCTCCTGATCGATAAGCGACCTGTGGTACAGTCGACTGATCCATCCCCGAGGATGACGTAGAACTCGACATGTCACAGTCCTCGGGTCTGCTTGTGAGTAGAGTCTGAGATCTCTAACTCGTAACCTCGACATATCATCCTATTCTCTTACAATCCCCGGGGAGAGACTCACGTCTGAAGGCTCCTCTAAGGTCTCAACCTCACAAGCCCGACTCGATCTAGCCCACGATGCAGCAATGAATGAATCTGGCTTCAGGAATCCAAATAACCTCCTGGCCCATAGGCGAGATAGCAAACGATACCTGTATAAGCTGGGCGTCTGGCGGCTCGGCTGCGGTGTGACGGCATAGACACGTCCCTGGACCCTTGATGTCCTTGCCTGTGGGCATCGTCCTCTGCTTCTACCCACACTCGGCCTCTGGTACACTTTGTAAAATGTGGGGTGCCAGCGTAGCTCCACGAAATTGAGGCGAACCACTCTAGCTATCTTAGTCTTTGTAGAGGCGTCGTATCCTCTCTGTCTTACTCTTGGCCAGGTTGTCTTTGTCCCAAAACCTGGGATCCTTTTTGTCTGCGAGACGATCCGAGTCTCATGTGTCAAAATTTATTAACAATGGTAGCACACCATCATCACTTTGGCAAACAACTCTCATACGTCACGGCCGGATGGTGCGCGTGACTCCTAGAACCCTCGTGGAACTAGAATCTCTCTGCCTCTTTCTGGCAGGCCCGGAAGAGGCCGGTATCCTTCCTCTTTACCACTAACGCTCATCCCAGAGTGCTCCGAGCATCCTCCATCTCTCTCTCTCACATGAATTAGAATTAAGTCCCGACCATGTGGAATCCATATCCTGTAAAGGCGGAGTCCTACAATCCTGGCACGAATGGACAACTTCAGTCCATTCTCAAACCTCCTAACCTTGGCCATGTACGTGCACAATCATCGACAAATCGGTCAATTAGTGAATCTAGCCACATAATCCATCACGATCATGGCCTAGCCCCGACTCTAGGAACTCCCGAGCCTTCACATGCCTCGCAATCTGCAGTACGTGCCCATGAGCGACTCTTGAAACTCTGCCCATGTCACTTAACCTGTAAGTTTAAGAGGTCCTGCCCATTCCACCATATTTGGGCCTCACTCTCTAGCTAGAATGCAGTTAGTCTAATCTTGGTAGTGTCAGAGGTAATCTCCATATCCTCTAACACCTTCTCGATCTGCATAAACCAATGGTCTATCACCATCGGATCTCCTCCCCCTGTGAATGTCGGAGGACGATGCGCTCTAAACCTCTGGAGGTTACTGGGGACCTCTCACATTTTTTATTATGCCGGCTGTGCGATAACATCCGGCTACTTGATACCTCTGGCCTCGGTAAAAAGCCTGGCGATCAAACAACGGCGGCTGGTCAAATGTCGATGGTGCTTGACCAGTGCCCCATGGACGTCCTCTACGTCCTCGTCCTCTACTAGCCATCTACAGTTAACATGGTAGTTCGTCTGTGCGATATCTCCATAGCTCAAACCTTTGCCCAGGAACACTATTCATACACATAAATAAATTATATGCACATTGTCCTTGCATTTCACAGTGTCTGAGGCAACAGTGCATTAAAAATATTGTTTTTAACAAAAATTATTTTTCGAAAATTTCATTTTTGAAAATTTTATTTTTCGAAAATTTTATCTAATTTTATTTGATTTTTTTTATTTAATATAATAATTTTTTTTTGAAATTTTTTGTGATGAACAGTGTTCA
>JAEQBH010006239.1:0-130670 GCA_016808115.1 Tetrastigma voinierianum | reverse complement strand
TCCTAGGTATTCATGTAGCTAGACTCTTGATACTAGCTAAGACAAACTAGTATCGAGGACCATACTTGTAGATACCCTTTTTGAGCTCCCTAGGTAATCGTTTACCTAATCTCTTATACGAATGTGATGCCCCAAATCCCGGGGGTCCTGTTGACAACCCGTCAACCCTCAGAATTCCTGTGGATTTTGGGTAACCCGATACCACTGTGTTGTGTCCCAATTATCGGGATCCATATTTTCACAAAAATCGGGCGAGTCCTTTTCGAAGAGCTCTGCAAATATACAACTTTGTATAAGAATATCCATGACCCATCCAAGGGTCTCAACGAGTAATGTAATGGCGACCACGAGGTCCATCTTGTCCCGCCTCCACAATATACAACTATATCACAATAGTCCATAAGAGTTTATTACAACACTCTTATATAACATATATTAAAACTAGCTTGTTCTAATGTAGTTTACAAAAATATTTATCAAATACACATCCTTGCATCCTTCAAAATCCACGACCTCGAAGGAGCACCGTCATCGATACTGCCGCTTGCACCTAAAATATGGTCCAGCTCTGAGTGAGCAATGCCCAGTAGAGAATAATTCCTACAAGGGCTAATCCCCACCTATGTGCAAATGCAATGCCATTTCACACATTCAAGTAAAAACATACACATTCCTACTCAAATGTCTACATGCCATGGATGGCAATGTGACTCACCCTTTCCCATGTCCTAAGTCCTCACTAACTCCCTCACACATGCATATGCTAAGTGTGAAAACCGTCATTTATTCTCCATCAACGACCATTTTTCCTAAACAAAAGCTTTTGTTTATAAATCCAAACTCCATTGGACAAACTCGATATTCACTTGTTTTACTAAGTCCCTATGTGTTTTTGTGTGTAGAAAATTCCAGGTTTCATATGAGGCTTAGCATGCCTTCTGACCTCTCGAACTTTCCTTCGCTAGATACATATGCCCAGTAAAGATACCAGGTTTTTCACCCTAGGGAGTATCTATCCCTTGCTATACCCAACACACGTATTTTCATTTCCTTTTCTTTATCTGTTGTGAGACTCATTTTGGATGTTGTCTGCATTTTACTAAGCCCGTATCAGACACTAGCTTACAATGTCGATCTACAATGTACTCACGACATACCATCAAACACCAATACGATTGTCGATTTACCAACCATGCACTCACACCCATTTAATGTGATGTCCCTTTGCATATGCAATGCAAGATGTCAGTGCATGTTATATCATGTCACATGCATAATGAATGCTACATGGACAACACAATCCACACCACTTACTGATTTCATGGACAATCACATCACCTGCATATGACGTCCATAAATCTTGTCATTTATGTCAACCTATCATGCACATATATCAACATTCAGATTCAACATGTCATTCTATGATCAGCAATGACACACCTGAAGTAAGCCATGTGGCTGTTTGCACATAACGATTGATCTCATGTCAACATATTGAAACACACGCATTGACACCCAAACACGTCACTCCTTAGTCAAGCAATGACACTTGATCCTCAGACCCGGTTGTGGCATAAGATGCTAAAACATTCCACACAACAAGCCATCATAGATCCCACTTAATGATTCGGACTTAGTTCGGAAACTAGTCCTAACGGTCAAAATCTTGGCCACGAACCATTGCATTCAGCTATAAGCGGTCTCGAAAATGGACCATAACTTGAGATATTGAGGTTCTATTTGGGTGATTCAAAAGCCTAACAGCAAGTGCTTAGATAGAGCTACAACTTTGTTGAAGGATACTAGTCCACATTTGATGAGCTTAAAAGTCATCTATTTTTAGTCCATTTTAAATTCGATTTTCATCTAGAAATGAATAATTAATATACGAAATATGAAGAAACTCACCAAATTTTTATTAGCGGGGAAGAGAGAAAGAAAGTAGAAAAATATAGCAATGATGGAGGAAAGATGCGGTCGAATGCGAAGCGAAATGAAAAGAAATGGTGAGTCGATGATTCGAGTTTTGGGGTTTACAGTCCAGTCCTTGAGGTCGCGACATCGAGGAAGTGAAGAAGGCGATTAGATGGCGACATGGATAACAAAATATTGAGGTCACGACTTGGCGCTCTTGAGAAATTTGCAAGGAAATGAGGCGGCGTCGCTGACGTGAGAGTGAAATCATGACATCCCGAAGCTGACAGGTTGAAAGCCAGGGAACTAAGTTGATGTCAGCGGCGTCAGATTGATGTCAGCGACATCGATGATGTCCGCGACAAAGAGGCTGAAGTCACGACATCAAAACCATCAAGAAAGGCGCAAGCCATAAGTGATGTCGCGACATGAGATCGGTCAGCGACACGGTCTGCTTCGATTGAAGGGTGAAGTTTCATGAAGTGAGTCACATGACCTTTCGGAAGTCATGACATATGAAGGCGAGTTGAAGCTGCAAATGACTTAAGTTGATGTCGCGGCGTGGGATCGAATTAAGCGACATGAAGCAACGGTCGAAAGCCTCGGAAGAACTAAGGCGATGTCGCTACATGAGATCGGAAGTGGCGACATCGGGAACGACCAGTCGAATCTGAGCCTTAAGAGATGTCGCGACAAGATATTGATGTCGTGACAACATGAGCAACCAGTTGAAGCCTACGGTTCTTTAAGATGATGTCGCGACAAAAGATTGATGTCAGCGACATCCAGAAGATTATCGAGTTGAAGGCGTAGATGACTTGGTGAGGTCGCGACAAGACCGGCCATTCGTGACATGAGGAGAAGAACAGTGAAACACACTTGAGCGTGAGAAGATGTCTCGACAGAGATATTGATGTCGCCGCGTCAAGGTAGCCAAATCAAGGCTACATAGAGTAAGGCGTGTCGCGACGTGAGATTGATGTCGCGACGCCGTTGATGTCTGACGGAGCGAAGTCGTGACGGGCGATGACTTAGGCTGGATACTCTAAAATCCACGGCGGGCTACGGTGGGATTAGGGCCCAGGTGAGAGCCATATATACGCGACTATCGGCTCATGAAAGTAACGACCCACGGACGAGAGAATGCGGATATTTGAAAGCTCATTTTCTTTATTTTTCTTTTCTTTGCTTTCTTTTTCTTAAATTTTTCATTTACGTCGTTTTAGAGCAGATTATGCTCTCGTATTTTTATTTTCGTTGTATTTTCTGAATCTGAATGTTATCGTTTGAGCTGAAGCTGAATGCAGAATTCATTTTATTTTCATATTACTACCTGAAATGTTTGAAGTTCAGACAAATTTACGATCGGTGTTTCGATTTCAAATTGCAGTTCATTCTTATGATCAGAGGAATTTTGTATCGTGTAATTCGGTAGTGAAATTCAGCTTCCGTTAAGTGAAACGTTATAGTCAGAATTTATCTTTCGTAGTGGTTTCGGCTTGTTAATTCAGGTTAATGAATTTATACGGTTTTGGGTTGATGTATTGGGATCTGGTCATCAGTTTCTTATACCCGTTAAGATTTGCGTCATTGCTCGATTTCAAGGAGGTCCTCGGAGTGACACGGGAAGACATTCACGAAGGTAATGTACATTTCTTTGAAGGGTATACTAACCTGCATTAGGGATCTTTTGATCTTTGTAAGTTCACTAGATAAATCCTCTTCTCACTTGAAATCCAAGAGCGAGTTGAATGAGTTATCTATTTAAACAAGCAAGAGTTACCTCAATTAGGATAGTGAGACCAATCCGTGTTAGGCGAAGTCTAATCGAGGAAAGGTTAATCTATTCTAATTTCGAGGAGGGCAATCACGGAAGTTGTATATCAGCGGTAGATAACGAGGCTAAGGTTTGGAGGTCCATGGAAATGGGTATGAAGTATTGGAAAAGAAAATGCCAGTTAAGGGAAGTCCCTTTTTTTAAAAGTAGTTATCTAATTCCACGTCGAGAGAATCAGGTCATAGAATGAATAATGAAGAGTGGAGTGTGGAGAGATCGGTGCGCTGCTGACTTAGACTGATTTTGAAACACAGAGATAATCAAGAAATTTTATCGGCATTAACTACGAGGAATCGATAGTTCACTATAGCTGCTTCTATTAATGTGTCTTCGAGGATAACTGTCGGTATTCAGTTCTTTTATTAGAAATTCATTATTCTTTATTCTTTATCTTTAGTATGTTGGTTAGTTCGGTTATTTTCTTTGTTAGTTTAATTCTCTAGCACCTTAATCTTTGGATCCTATTATCATTTGTGATCCAAATGAGTATGGAAATTGAGTGAAGTGAGGGGTAGTTGATTTAAAATTCTTGAGATCTCTGTGGGATCGATATCTGGACTTAATCATTTATTACTTGTCGACACATTGCACTTGCGGGATATCGGACCAAACCAAACTTGAAAATGATTTACCAAGGGTAGTGATTTATATAGTATAATGTCAACAAGTTTTTGGCGCGTTGCGAGTTAGTTAATAGTCCTTTGGTAATAGTGTCATAAATTTGTATATGTGTTTTGGTTCGGTTAACAAGTTTTGTAAATGTTGCGGCGGGTTAGTTAATAGTCCTTTGGTAATATTATACAAAATTTGTATATGTGTTCTTTGGTGCGTCAGCTTAAGTTTTTATGGCGCCGTTTAATGAGGGATCGACATAATTTTTTAAATCGATATTCGGATGAAATAAAGAAATACTAATTTGGACATTTTTAAAGAAAGAACAAAAGCAGCGTTTCAAGTGGTGACTCTTGTAACCGCACCTTTAACAGCCCATATTGAATATGTTTTTGATTTGACTAATCTGTGTGGGAGTATGTTTGCTTTGAAAAACTTTGATGCATAGGAAACGAGAACAACATTCGATTCAGTACGACACGGGAAATAGAGGACTCAGGAAGCGAGAGGGCCAGAAGGCAGAAAACTGTGCCTGGCGGATGAAAGGCGGGATCGGTTGAAATACGTATAGAAAAGCTCAGAAGTCCTCCAGCCACTGATCTGATGGAGGATTTATGGAGACGATTATACGGAAGAATGCTCGGCGATCGAGACGGCCTGCGATGGAGTGCTAATAATTTTGAATTAAAGCGACCTTTGATTTACAATGGTCAATGACATCGGTTCGCGGTCATCCCATTTTGAAGATCAAATGAGCACTGGGAAGATTATCGGAATGGCGAAATCTTGTTAAGCTGAATGGGGTGAGACCAGAAGTTATAAAACTGCATCTATTCCCATTCTCTCTAAGAGATCTGACATGGGTATGAATCTTTACCATATGGTTGCATTTGATACTTGGGAGGAATTAGTAGAGACTACTTAGGTAGATTCTTTCCCCGACCCTCGCCTGAAGAGAAGAGAAGGAAATCGTGTTCGACGGGGAAGATGAAAGCTTGTATGTAGCAGGAAAAGATTCAAGCGATTCTTGAGAAGATGTCGATGCATGGGATAGATATGAAGACTCGAGATGGACATTGTATATCATGCCATGAATGATATATCAAAAGGGATCATTGATGCTTCATGCTGTGGAGCATTCAAACGAAAAAGTGTTGAAGAGGCAAAAGAGCTGATTGAAGATCTGGCTAAATGTAACATGAAAACTCCTTCTGAGCTTTCAAGAGGAAGCTTGACGAGGAAGGGAATCATGGAGCTAAAAGCAAGATGGCGACCATGGAGGCCAAAGTTGGATGCCATTATGCAGGTTAGACAGAAAGCAAGAAAGAAAAGACACACCGCTCATGAAATAATAGCGGTGAAAAGAGTTAATGAAGAGGGAAGTCTTGAAAAAATGGCGAAGGACTTTATGATGAAAGAGGTTAATTATTTGGGTGAGCGAGAAACACCATTTCAAACCCAATCCTAACCTTCTAGCGCACATTATCATGACGCAGGAACCATGAGAACTTCGTATGGTGGAGGGAACTTCTACCGAGGCGAGCGGGGCAGAACCCTCAGCGGTATCGGCAGCCGCAAGGTTCGGCGGCGACGACGAGAAATGAGCAGAGAACGAATACGGGGTCGGAGGAGGCCCCATCCTTTTTGAGGAGCAGTCTTGCGGTTTATGGGGATAATAAAGTTGTTGAACCTCGCAGACAAAAAGTTTGGAGAATTGGGCATTGCTGCAATTCTCAAATTTTTAATTTCTACCAATGCATCCTGAAGAACACGGGAGACACAAGTAGGGCGGCTAACCGCAAGGAGTCGGAGAAGATACCTTCCCAGTGACCTGAGGAAGAACCCAGGCGCATGGTTGTGCAGGCGAAGTGGGAAGGAGTTAGAAGAAAGGTGACATGACAAAGTAGCAAGACCGGAAGGGAGAGACAACGGGAGATGACAAGAAGAGGTAGAAAGAAGAACATCCAAGGAATAAAGCACGCAATCCTTTTCCCTGAAAATTTGCGAGAAATCAAGATGGAGGAGCGGTTGCAAGGTTCTTGAAAACTTTCTAGAAAATTTGGAGATCGGTATGCTTTTCTTGAAGTGGTGATTTCGGATGCCCTTAATGCAAAATTTACGAAGGACATCTTGAGCAAGAAGAAAAATAGTGAAGAAGGAATAGTGAATCTCACTTGCCACTTGCTGCCGGTCACGTGTCGAAAGAACTACCGGTAAGATGAAGGACCCGGGAAGTTTCACAATTCCTTGTATTGTTGGAGGAATGGAATTCCATGAAGCTTCTGTGACTCTAGAGCTAGTATCAATCGATGCCTCTTTGCATTTACCAAGAATTAAGTTTGGGAGCTTAATCCTAAGCTGTTACTCTTCAAATGGCGAGACATATCGATGGGTGAAACACAGAGGGGGTCGTGAAGATGTTGGTGTCAGCGATAGGAAGTTTGTATTGATGGAGCTTCATCATTACGGACATGGAAGAAGATTCACAAGTACTTACTTTTAGAAGACCATTCCTAGCTATTTGGAGCAGCTAACCAGTTGACATGCAAAAAGGAGTTCTCATCTGGGGTTGGAGAAAAGGCTGTTGTGTTTAACTTGATTAAAGTAGCCAAAATATAGATAGGAAAGGGAAGGCTGAATGTGGTGATTTTGTCTCTATTCCCAACCGATGTGCTGTGGTGCTTAACACTCCGGTTTATCGTGAAAAGAGATGAATTCGATTATGCGAAGATGTCTATTACGAATTTCCATGCACAGCGATTTCATGCTATAGAAACTTTGTTGAGCTTGAAGCAAAACATAAAAGATAATGGGAAGATAGTGAAAAGGAAATTCATCCAAGAGACCGATCACGAAGGTCTAGTTTTGAAAGAGTTGCCATGTCATTTAAAGTATGCCTACTTAGAATTACAGAAAGAAAAACCGGTGATCATTTCAGCCAGATTAAGTGAGAATGAGGAACAAAGATTGCTGGAAATATTAAGGAAGCATAAGGAATCGCTAGCTTGGTTCATTGAAGAGCTGAAGGGTATCAGTCCATCAATTTGCATGCATAGATTACGCTGAAGAACTAAAACCATCACATGGGAACACCGGAGGCTACAGATCCAGTGATGAAGGAAGTAGTCAGGAAGGAGGTGCTCAAATTGTTAAATGCTGGTTTTATCTATGCTATCTCAGACAGTCCTTGGGTGAGCCCAGTTCATGTGGTTCCAAAGAAAGGGGGTTTACTGTGATCAGAAATGAAAAAATGGGTGATTCCAACAAACATTGAGGATGGAGGGTATGTATTGATTACAGGAAATTGAATACAACAACCAGAAAAGATCATTTTCCTTTGCCTTTCATTGATCAGATGTTGGATAGATTAGCAGGACACCCTCACTTTTGTTTTCTGGATGGGTACTCAGGATATAATCAGATTGCTATTGCACGGAGAGGATCGAAGACCACATTCACATGCCGCGCATGGTACCTTGCCTTGAAGGATGTCATTTGGGTTATGTAATGCTCCAGCTACATTCCAGATGTGCATGATGTCTATATTCTCATATTTGGTTGAAGAAGTGATGGAAATATTCATGGATGATTTTACTGTGTATGGATCCAGCTTTGATCAATGTTTAAACAATCTGGAAACAGTGCTTCAAGATGCAGAACGACCTTGAATTGGGAAAAATGCCATTTGTAGTGAAGGTATTGTTCTTGGGCATAAAATTTACGCTCTTGGACTAAGTTGATCGATTAGTATCCATTATCAAAACTCTTGCACCACCTACTACAATTAAAGGAGTAAGAAGCTTCTTGGGGCATCTTGGGTTTCTGAGGAGATTTATCAAGATTTTTTCAAAAATATGGAACCCTTATCTGATTATTGGGAAAAGATACAAGGTTCAATTTTACAGTGAGCTCTGCAAGAATGCTTTTGGCCAATCAAGCTCAAGTGGTAGAACACCTATAATTCTTTGCACGAGAATGGGATGGGATTTGAAATAATGTGTGATGCCGGTGATTTTGCTATGGGATTTGTGTTGGGGAAAGAAAAGAGAAAGTATTCGGGGCCATATACTATGCTATTAAGACCTTCAATGAAGCACAAAGAGAACTACTCTCAACAATGAAAGGAGATGCTAGCCATAGTATTTGCTTATGAAAAAATTTAGACAATACATTTTAGAGTCATGTGGTAATTCACAATGATCATGACAATCAGTGCACGATGTCAAAAAGGAAGCTAAGCCAAGATTGATAAGGTGGGTGTTCTTTATTTGCAAGAGTTTGATTTGGAAATAAGGACAAAGGGATGTGACAATGTGATAACCGACCACTTGTCAAGAGTAGAAAGAAGCAGTGATGAAGAATAAAATGTGCAGTTAACGAGAGAACTTCCCGGATAGGCAATTATTCAGGTTTCCTTCCAACTTCCATGGTATGCGATATTGTAGATTATTTGGCTTGTGGAGTAATGCCTTGAGAACTCGGCTTCTAGCAGAAGAACTTCAGGCTGACGAAATGAGATATTATATTTGGGATGACCCATTATTGAGAGGTCTTGACATGATAATAAGGAGATGTGTGCCGGAGAAGGTGAACAAGACAACATTTTAAATGAATGCAAAGCCATCACCATATGGAGGACATTTTTAAATTGTAAGAACAGCTCACGAATGCTCAATCGGGGTTTTATTGGCCTTATCTTGGTGTGCGAGTGGGTGAGAATTGTGTGATCGTGCGAAGGATTGGAAATATCGGCGACGGGGAATGAAATGCCCTAAGGTATTATGGTGATACAAATTTTTGATGTTTGGGGAATAGATTTTAATCTTGGACCTTTCCCACCATCATTTGCAGAAACCTATACATACTGCAGCCGGTGGGTGCGTCTCGAATGGAGTGGAAGCGGTGTCTTGTCGAGGAATGATACTAATACGGAGTTGTGAGTTTCTTGCAAAAGAATATTTTGAAGCGAGGTTTGGAACCCCGAACCATCATTAGTGATGGGGAACCCATTTGCAAACAAAATATTTGCAAAACTCATGGCCGAGGTATGGGATCAAGCATGTAATGAGTTTAGCCTATCGTCCCGGACAGTGGACAAGCGAAATTTCCAACGAGAGATCAAAGAATACTTGAAAGGCGTGAGCTCAAGCGGGAAAATTTGGTCTTCCAAACTTGATGATGCACTGGGCTTACGGGGATGCCTCTGAGACCCCCGTTGGAATGTCCCCATCTGGAGGTTGTTTTGGCAAACCATGTCATCTACCTCTTGAATTAGAATCTGAAGCAATGTGGGCCATTAAAAGTTAAACTTCGATTTCAAGTACCAAGGGAAGAAAGATTGCTCAAGCTATGCGAATTGGAAGAGCGAAATGAAGCCCTATGATAATGCTAGAATATACAAAGGCAAAAACAAAGAAATGGCATGATCAGAAAATCTAAGGAAGAGTTCGAGCAGGGCGAGCAGTCTTTTTAATTCTAGGCCCGAAGTTGTTTCGGAAATTAAAATCAATTGGAGTGGGCCATACACGGTGGTATCCAAGTACTACATTTGGAGCGTGCTGTGGTGATAATGGGGAAAATTCAAGGTCGATGGAATGAAAGGTTAAAGCATTATCTCAACGGGGAAGGAAATTATGAAGAACTCAGGTTCTTGAGGAAAGAAGATGAACCTAGCAGCAAGTCGACTGGGACTCAAAGCGACGACTAATGGGAGGTAACCCATGAGGATTTAAATTGAATTTAAATTTTTTAAATATTTATTTTCTTTTAGTTCTTGATAAATTAGGGTCGGATTTGTTTTCTAGAAGGATAGATTTAATTTTTATAAATAATTCGTAGTTTAATTAGAATTTTCTTGAATATTGCAGTGATCTTCTGAACGGGTTAAAGACATGAATAGCAAGGCAACTACGGGAAGTAGTCCAGCTGACTTTGCGGAGAATTCGCGACATGTGAGAAAAAGGGAGTAACATACTAACGATCTTGTAGATATATTTGAATTAATTGTTAAATCTTTGCTTAAAATATGCCTGAAGAGATGTCTAAACGGGTTAGGAACAATAAGAGAATTCAAGGTTTTTGAAATCATTGAATTAAGGGCTTGGTCACGACAGCAAGGTTATGTCGTGACAAATTTGCATTCAATCTCTATTGATGTCGTGACTACATTAAAGAAAGAACAATTAGTGAGTATGGAGGAAGGGAGATACATGTGCGACATAAAAGTGTGACATGTGCCAACCTCACTCAAAAGCCTAAATTTAATGACCTCAAATAAAAGTGGCGGAATTGAAGTCGCGACAATTCTTAAGTGAAGCATTAATTAGCCCACAAACATTGATTGAATTGCAACAGTTGGAAACTATTTCATTCACTCCAACCCACTTAACCATTCACCTTCGTCTTCCTCCCGATTCTCAACCTCAGAAAACCCTAGCATTCCAAACTTTCGAAAAACTTCCTCTTGTCTCAGTGGTAGAATTCCACCTGGTCCCAACCTAGAGCGAGATTATGAGGGAACATGAACAATCGAGAGAAGAAGAAACTTGCGAAAGAAACGATTGAGTGGTCGTGGGAAGAGCAAGCGGGAGAGATGCCATCAAAACACCGAGAAGTTAGGCAACTTCTCAAGGCGAGGAAGCGAGAAGGGGAAGGGAAGAGGAGAAGAGAAGTAAATTTCATATCAGATGAAGCTTATTCAGTGGAAGAAATCTTATGCTATGAAAGTTTGATTCTGGAAAGGAGGTGAAAACCACAATGACTCCTTTCAAGGAGATGATAGAGCAAAGAGGATGGGAGAATCTGCCTTTAAAACGGTGTACAACCTTTGGTGAGAGAGTTTATTCCAATATGGTCGGAAGGAAGGATGGAGCCGTTTATGTTAGAGTGGGTCTCATACGGCTTAGAGCCATGATAGAGGCCTATGGGATGTGATACACAAGCATGGCTCCAAATTCAAGAAAATTTTGGAAAAACCGAATTTTAGAAAGATTGGACTCAGCGTGGAGAGTAAGTTGAATAAGGAGAAGGAAGGCGAGAGCTACGAGCGGGGGAAGCCTCGAGGGCGAAGGTATGGTTTTACTTCCTTGCGTCTGTGTTGGTTCCAACAAAACATTTATGCACAGTGAGAGAACAAGAAGCTGTACTGCTGTATGCCATACTCAAGGGGTACAAGATCAATATAGGAGTTATCATAGAGAACTCTATCATGAGATATCATGGGGGAACAAAAAGTGCGCTTCCCCCACCCGGTATGATCACGGTTCTATGCTTGAAGGCTGAGTGAAGGAGTGCAGAGTCGAAGAAGTCCCAGGCTTCACCACTCCTTGGCGAAGGGAGTTAGCAGGGACGAAACCAAGGGAAAAATTGCTGGTAAGAGCAGAAGTGAAGCCCAGTGAAGGACCGAAAAAGGAGACGGAAGGGCGTGATCGAGGAAGCTGAGCACCCAGTTAGCTTCCTTTGACAACAATGATTCATGTTTGAGATAATGAAGAGGCGAGGATAAAGCGGCCAATAGGCTTCTCCATCCCTTTGTGGTCTCTCCTCCTGTGCAGGAAACGAAACTTCTAGCACAGGAGAAAGTTCAAAGGGAGCATAAGAGAGCAGCTCGATGCTTGGAGCTCTCCATTGCCTGTGAGAGAAGAGAATAGATGAAAGAAAGGATTGGAAATTACGACGAGGAATTCGGGGAAAGTATTTATGAAAAGAGGTGAAGAGACCAACAATGGGGGAAAGGCTAAATAGAAAGAAAGGGAGCATGAAGTGGAGATCAAAGAGAACAACAGTGGAAAGAAGAACTGAACAGAAAGGAGGAATAGGTGGGAAAATGTTGAAGCAATGAGGAGAAGAGTTCGAAATAAATGAAGGAAAGAGATCACGATTTATTGCGAAACTCAAGCGAGTCATGAAGCTTTCTATAACAAGCGGTTTGATCGAGATGCTCAACTCCGCATTGTTAGAAAAGATAAAAACATGACACGAATTGGGGAGGCCGAGATAAAAGGGGTTTCAAGTTACTATACGAGATCTCTACAGAGGGAGCTGGAAAACAAATTGAGCGATAGAGACAAAAAAGCAATGGGAGAATTTGAAGCCTCTGAGGCGAAGAATAGTTGGAAAATTTAGATTTGATTAACAACAATCTTTCTGAAATTTTGGAAGTCATGAAAATGAAATGGAGAGCACGATGAATGGCTTGGGGAAGGCGGGATGGGCCCGAACAAGAAAGTTGATCTCTCTAATGAGATTGTCATTGAAGAACAGCTTGAGAGGGAAACCAAGAAGAGAAAGGAAAGAGAAATGAAATTCCCCTCATTCCCAGCTCATTTGAACACTTTAGACCTGGATCCCCCTGATATTTTTGCCACCTCTTCCAAAAAGAAAAAATAGACCTTCTCATGCCTAACCATTCTTACCCGTCCTTGTCCATTCTTGTGTATCCAACAGTTGCAAATAGTCAAATAAAATAAAATTTTTTTTTAATTGAGTTGTTGTGTGCTATTTTGCATTTGATTATTAAATGTTATGTTGCTTTGTGGTTTGCATGATTAGGGAAATCAAGGTGGAAATAGTTCCAGAATAAAAACTGCTGAGAGGACATTATCTTAATTGAATGAAGCAGTTAGAGTAGGAAGTAAGCTGAAATGAGGAAAAATTGCAGAATAAGGACAAAATGCATATAGTTTAATTGAAACACAAGGTGCAAAAATTACTTATATTTAACTGATAAGTCCAGATTAGAGGAAGGTAATACAACAGATGGAACAAACATACTTTTGAGTTTGTGGTATGAACAGTAAGTCCAAGGAACACATTTGAATATCAATTAACTTAACTACTCATAAATAAAAATGAGTCAAGATACTCCTTATAGTTAGTCTCAGCTGGTAAATCCAGATTCTAGAATTTGTTAGATTATTGATTGAAGCGAAATCCTAGGTAATCTGGTGACAAGATATCACGAGGCCATTCTTGGATAGTTTGAGCCATTCTAACAATCCTTATTCATATCTTTGATGCATATACGAGTAGTTCGGAAATTGAGCCAACAAGCTTATTTTTCAAAAATAGACCAATAGAAACCCCAACTCATCCTAAGACATCAATCCTTCCAGTAAGAACCTATGATTGAGAATTCAAAGAGGAAGAAAGAGTAAGTTTGGGAGTATATATTTTGAGGAACTTCAGGGAATAAAGAAAGAAAAAGGCAAAGAAGCCCGGAAAATGCGACGAGAAAAGAAGGCTTCTAGGGATAAGTTTTATCTTGTGGCTAACTCTCTTAAACAATTAAGTTCTTAGGGGTGTTTCAACACCTAGTACCTAATACAATTTAGTATAGGAGTTACTAACCCAAAGTTCGCTAAGAGTGTTAGAAAGCCTAAAAAGTTAAAACATTGCACTATCCCTTAGTGGTAGCAAACTAAGGAAATTCCCCAGTGAAATTATCAGTGTAAAATAGGGGGAATACAGTTCTGAAATGAAGAAAGCAAAGAGATCTCCCAAACATGAAGTTTAGGGAGTTTATTAGAGAGACTATAAAGAAAAAAAGGGTAGAGAAGAGAAAATGTTGAGGTAATCTTAACCTAAAAATTCCAAATCTACCCATTACCCAAGCACTCCTGGTATAAGCCAAAGACGATTGATGCGGAAGGTACAAAGATTCACCTACATTAGTGGAGATCAATATGAAAAACAAGCCTATGCAATTTGGAAGAAAGGAAACAATCAAAATTGTGAAGAACTTTAGGGAGTTAAATGACTCAGTATGAAAATGAAGAAAACAATTCATTATTCAACAGGATCCAATGAGTATATTGTTTGTAAAACAATTTCAACATGTTAGTTTGCATAGCATAAAGAGTAGAGACCAACCTTGAACTGGACTTGAAGCTAGATGTACAGAAAATTTTGCATACCTTACATTTCAATTAAATTGAATGCCACTGCAAAACAAAACAGAAAAATGTCCTTCTTGTTTGAGGACAAACAATTCTTTCTTTTTCTTTGCTTGAGGACAAGCAAAATTTTAAGTTTTGGGAGTTTGATGAGCTTAAAAGTCATCTATTTTAGTCCATTTTTTGTTCGATTTTCATCTAGAAATGAATAATTAATATGCAAATATGAAGAAACTCACCAAATTTTATTGAGGAAGAGAGAAAGAAAAGTAGAAAAATACGACAATAAGTGGAGGAAAGATACGGTCGAATGGCGGAGCAGGAAATGAAAGAATGGGTGAGATCGGTGATGCGGTTTGGGGTTTACACAGTCCAGTCCTTGAGGTCGCGACATCGAGGAAATTGAAGGAAAGGCGATTCGAATTCGCGACATGGATAACAAAATATTGAGGTCCACGACTTGAAATTGCTCTTGAGAAAATTTGCAAGGAAATGGTGCGTCGCGACGTGATGAAGTCATGACATCAAGAGCAACCAGTTGAAAGCCCTAGGAACTAAGTTGATGTCAGCGGCGTGAAGATTGATGTCAGCGACGCCGATGATGTCCGCGACAAGAGGCTGAAGTCCGCGACATCAAAACCATCGAAGAAGGCGCAAGCCATAAGTGATGTCGCGACATGAGATCATTCGAGCGCGGACCTCTTTCGATTGAAGGTGAAGTTTCATGAAGTGAGTCCGCGACGTATTTCGAAGTCGCGACATATGAAAACGAGTTAAGCTGCAAATGACTTAAGTTGATGTCGGCGTGGGATCGAGGCGCGACATCGAAACGCGCCGGTCGAAGCCTCGAGAACTAAGCTGATGTGGCTACGCTGAGATCGAAATTAGCGACATCGAGGAGCGACCAGATCAAGATCACGAGCCTTAAAGAGATATCAGCGACGAGATATTGATATCGCGACAACATGGCAACCCGGTTGAAGCCTCGGTTCTTTAAGATGATGTCAGCGTGAGATTGATCGCGACATCCGGCGACGATAGTTGAAGGCTGCGGATGACTTGGCGAGAATTCGCGACAAGATGTCGGCGTCGTGACATCGGGAAGAGAATAGTGAAACCTGCGAGGCGTGAGAAGATGTGACGAAGATATTGATGTCGCGGCGTAAAATTGGCAAATCAAGGCTACATAGAGTAAGGCGATGTCGCGACGTGAGATTGATAACCGGCGACATCGTTGATGTCCGCGACAAGGAGCGAAGTCGCGACGAAGGCAGTGACTTGGGCTGGATATACAAAATCCACAGCGGGCTACACACATTAGGATTAGGGCCCGATTGGGGAACCTATCATCGCGACTATCGACTCATGAGAAAGTAGCTTGGCGGCCCGCAGGGCGAGGCTGGATAGGCAGCTCATTTTCTTTATTTTTTTTTCTTTTCTTTTCTTTTATTTTTTCTTAATTTTTCATTTCGGAGTCGTTTTGAAGCTGATTAATATGCTCTCGTATTTTTATTTTTCGTTTGTATTTTGAATGCAGATGTTATCGTTGAGCTGAAGTTGAATACGAATTCATTTATTTCATATTACTACTGAAATGTTTGAAGTTGGAACAAATTTACGGTATTGATGTTTCAGTTTCAAATTACGAGTTATTTCTTATGATAAGAGGAATCTTTGTATCGTGTAATTCCCGGTAGTGAGGAATCCAGCTTCCATTAAGTGAACATTATAGTCAGAATTTATCTTTCCTGTAGTCGTTTCCAGCAGCTTGTTAATTTCAGTTAATGAATTTACTTCTGGTTTTGGGTTGATTGTATTGGGATCTGAATATCAGTTTCTTATACCCGTTAAGATTCTTGTCATTCTTTCACGATTTCGAGGTCTCACGAGTGACACGGGGAAGACATTCACGAGTAATGTACATTTCTTTGAAGGTATACTAACACGCTATTAGGGATCTTTTGCAGGCTTTGAGTTCACCTAAGATAAATCCTCTTCTCACTTGAAATCAAGAACGAGTTGAATGAGTTATCTATTTAAGCAAGCAAAGGTTCACCTGGTCGGATAGTGAGACCAATCCATGTTAGTGTGATCTAATCAAGGAAAGGTGTCTATTCTAATTTCGGGAGGAGCAATGCGGAAGTTGTATATCCTTGCTTGACCGATAGCAGGAGCTAAGGTTTACAGGTCCATAAAATGGGTGAAGTATTGGAAAGAAAAATGCAGTTAGGAAGTCCCTTTTTTTAAGTAGTTATCTAATTCCCTGTATTGAGAGAATCGGGTCATAGTAGATAATGAAATGTGGAGTGTGGAGAGATCCAGCTGCACTGCTGAAACGCCTTGGACAGATTTTGAAACCTGAGATAATCAAGAAATTTTATCAGCATTAACTACAGGAATCGATAGTTCACTATAACTGCTTCTATTAATGTGTCTTCCGAGGATAACTATTCAGTATTCAGTTCTTTTATTAAGAAATTCATTATTCTTTATTCTTTATCTTTCAGTATGTTGGTTAGTTCAGTTATTTTCCTTTTGTTCGTTTAAGGTGCTGGATCCTATTATCATTTTGTGATCCAAATAGTATGGAAATTGAGTAGTCAGGGTAGTTGATTTAAAATTCTTGAGATCTACGTAGGATGATATGCGGACTTAAATCCATTTTATTACTTGTCATTTTATTGCGCGCAGGATATCAGACCAAAACCAAACTTGAAAATGATTTACTCTAAGAGATTGGTGATTTATATAGTATAATGTCAACAAGTTTTTGGCGCCGTTGCCGGGGATTAGTTAATAGTCCTTTGGTAATAGTGTCATAAATTTGTATATGTGTGTTTTGGTTCGGTTAACAAGTTTTATGGCGCCGTTGCCGGGGATTAGTTAATAGTCCTTTGGTAATAGTGTCATAAATTTGTATATGTGTTCACAAGTGTCAACAACATTCTCACTTTACCAACCGAAAATCAGTCCCAGAAAATGCGGACGATGGAGTGGCCAAAGCAGGCGACCTATGGCGTCTGGGAAAAAGCGAACCATAACTTGGGATATAGAGGTCCAATTATGGTGATACATGACCTAACATCAAGTTCTCAAATAGGGATACAATTTCCTTGAAATTATACAAGTCCAAATTCTTCTTTTTATAACAAAAATCGGTCCCAAGTGGACATCATATAGGGTCAAAACAAGCATTATTCCATAACCCATTATTTTTCCAAACAGTCCCTTAGGGCATTAAAACTCAACCAAACCGCCCCTTAGGACATAAAAACTCCACCAAACAGCCCCTAGAATGGAAAATAAACCAAAGTAGGAAGAATCCCTGCCTTTTGGAGTGTATAAGAAAATCTAGGAAGTCCCAGGGACCGCTTCTAAACCAAACCTATGATTTCCCACAACTCCTTGCTTGAATCATAGGAAGGGATTGCTCGAACAGGGGATGAGGACTCAACTTTGCTTAGTAACTCGAATCCTGCGCCAGGCTGTATCATCCATCTACGGGACTTTGACCTGAGAGGGCGATGTCATGTCGGATTAAGGGCTTTAACCTTATCGCAATTAGCCAGGTATGTCAGGACAGCCTTTATTTGTTCATTCCACCCGTTGTTTCAAACTATCCATTAATTTTTATCTCGTCTCTATTGATGGCTACCTATGAACAACTTTGGCGAGGAGGGGCGACTTGTTGAGGGCTGCTAGAGTAGTGAAGCGTATAAAGGCGAGGTTGCCTCACGACCTCAGGAAGGTCGAAGCCTTGACTCGGATCAAATCCCTTGTCGAGGATGTTGTGAAGTATGAATCCGATCTGAAGCACACCATGACCTCGAAAGCACGAGACGAAGATAAAGAAAATAAGGCTCGGGGCAAGTTGAGGGGTTCAGAGGGTGGCTGTGATCGAGGACGAGTTGCAGGTGGCCAAGGATGAGCTACACGTGGTCTGGGACGAGTTGCGCATCAAAGCCACGACATTAAGCCGAGTCAGCCAAGAAGCTACAAGCCCCCGTGTGAGCTCCAGTGGGCGCTAACTAAAGATACCATGGGCTTGGAGTTAACGGCGGTAGGCCTTAGTCGGTTAAGAAGGAAGGGGTGATTGCAGTGAAACGAGGAGCCTTTACCATATAGACTCACAGTTGGCTTGCTTTTATAAGGTTGCTAAAGTTTTCCGGTTTTGGATTTCAACTTTCATTATTCTGCGAGGGGAAGGCGAAGAAGAATCGGCTTTGATAATAGTGAACCCCGTGGTGTTTTCAGATGCCCTTAACTCTGTTCTTCTCCCTGGTGAACCCGAGATTGAGGCTCTTACAGTGGCCAACTCTCCTACCTCGGTCGTTGGGACTTGACCTTCTGACTTACATGGTTCGAATTTTGGGTGGCCCGAAGTTGCTCGAGTCTGCCCCCGGGCGTGCAGGCTCCCATAATTTACGCGATACCGTTGGCCGGGCTGCGGGCCTTGGGACTTCTATAATCGCGTACGATTTTTGTCGAATCCTCCCAGTATTTTCCTTTATACCATTTGGACCTTTCGTCTTCTTTACCATCTTATTTTACAACCTGGGCTATGAGGCTTCCGGGCCATTCATCTCCTTTAATAACTGAGCTGTTGTGCGCTTAGCGTCTTAGCTACATGGCTCTTAACAAACTGGCTCTTTTGGGCTCTTATTGAGGCCCGAGCTGCGGGCTCTTATAGGCGGAGCTGCGGGGCTCTTATTGAGGCGAGCTGCGTTTCTATTGAGCCCCGAGCTGCGGGCTCTTATTGAGGCTGAGATGCGGGCTCTTGGAATTGGGCTCGTGGATCTTATTGAGCGAGACTCGTGGCTCTTATTGAGTGAGCTATGGCTCTTATTGAGAAGCGAGCTACATGGCTCTTATTGGAATGAGCTCGTGGCTCTTAACAAGCGAGCTATCGGGCTCTTATTGGTGAGCTATGTGGCTCTTTATTGAATTGTTTACATGGCTCTTAATAAACTCAGCTACTAAGTTGTTATTGAGCGAGCTACATGGCTCTTAATGAGCCCAGGCCCTACGCTCTTATTTAGACAGGCTATGTGGCTCATTTCGCTAGGCTTTTAAAGCGAGCTTAGTGACTCTTTTGAACTAAGCTACATGGCTCTTGACGAACTAAGCTACGTGGATTTTTAATATCTGAGCTCTTGGGTTCTTATTGAGGTCAGGGCTACGCGGCCTTCTAGCGGTGGTCACAAATGCTACAATTAGCTTTTCCATATTTGATACCTTTCCTGCGCTCATCTCGAGCTCGGTTGTTCTGCGGCTCATCCGGCTCTTTGACCGGTGGCACTGGTTGAGAAGTCGGAACCCGATAGGCGTAGGAGTTCCCCCTCGGAGGGGCTTACCAGAATAAGGAGGGAGCTTAAGTAAGTTTTTAGCACTGAGAAGGCCTCTTCACAGTGGGTATCTCAGTGGAAGGCCTTTTTAAGAACTTGAAAGAAGGGTTGACACTTGTCACTGGATCTGGACACAAAGCGACTCAGTGCAACTATTCTCTCGTTCAAGTGCTGAATTTCTTTCATGTTCGAGGGTGGTTGCATGTTGAGCATGGCTTTTATCTTCAATGCAGATTTGCCTACATTTATTATTTGTTATTTATAAATCTAGAACATCCTACGGAGACTCCCCAAGGCACACTTGGTTGGGTTTAACTTCATCTTGTAGTCCTTTAAGACTGGAGCGATTCAAGTGGGTGTGGTCTCGTGGAGCTACGACCTTGTGCGACTTCACCGGCATGGGTCTATATACTTCCATGGTTGCTCGATATGTTTTTGGAACATTCTGTTTACCAGCTTAACTAATAGGTGTGGCGTTCTTCAACCCAAAAGGCATCACCTAATAACAATGCGTTCCCTGTCCGGTCACGAATGAAGTATTTTCTTGGTCGTTAGGGTCCATTCTTATCTTATTATAACGAAAGCATCCGTGAAGGCGAGGAGCTGTTGCGATGCGTCCTTTTGAGGGATGTCGGCGAAACTATCTTTGTGACTCGGTTAACATTGGTAAAGTCAATGCGAGTCACCTTTTCCATTTTCCTTCTTGGCGAGAACAACATTACCTAACTGAGTCGGTATAATCTACTTCCCGAGATAGCCCCGAGCTTGGAGAGATTTCTTGACCTTACGTTGATCACCTTACCTTTAGGGGCGAAACTTCTCATTTTTACATTTCACGGGTTTGAAGGAGGGGTGACATTCGACTTGTGGGTGATAAGCTGCTGGTCAATTCTCCATGTCCTCTTGCTAGCGAATACTTCCCATTTGCTTTAAGAAGTGGATGGGGAGGTCTTTGATGTCCTCGGCGATTTAGATCCGATGTGGCGAGGTGTTAGTTTGATTAGATCCAAGTTGTACTAGTTCCAGCTCTTTTAAGGGTGTTAGTTGGGTGTCCAATTCATCTCTCATGATGAGCTCATCCATGTGGATGTTGTCAACTGCTTTCTATTTCATTAACGTCAAGTAGCACTCCCTAGCTACCCGCTGGCCTGCTCGAACCATTCCTACTCCATTCTCCGTAGGGAATTTGACAACCATATAATAAGCGAAAGGGATGGCCTTTATGGCATTGAGAGAAAGCCTGCCTAGTAACATGTTGTATACCTATGAGGAATTTTATCGTCATTGTGGCCTGGCATGGGAGTGCTCCCCCAGAAGTGAATACCAAGCGTATTGACCAGGGAGTAGCACTTCTCTCTGGAGGATCCCGGTAAGTGGCGTTTACCGGTTCGACTTCTCCCTTCCGATGCCCATTTGTCAATTGCTGATATAGAAGATGATGTCGGTTGAGCTCACGTTGTTGGTAGAACCACATGAACTATTTTTGTTGGCCGCGTATTGCAGCCTGGGTCATCGTAGGGATGTTGGAAGCCTTCCATGTGGGTCGAGAAGGTTACGGTGGTATCCAGCGGGAGGTTGGACACGGTTTAATACCTGCAGTGTCTCCCACGATCTGATGTAGAGTAGGTGAGCCTTGGCTCCATGGATTCCCCACCATCGACCAGATCACCCGAAAATCACGTGATCTCTCGGGGGCCAGTTGATCTTTGGGTGAGTGGTTGGCGAGGTGGTGGAGGAGGTGCACAGTTCGTCTTCTAGAGCCAACGTAAAGGTGGAAATGTCCCGTCTGATTAGAATTCGATTTCTTTCTTCAGTTGAATACAATCCTTATGTTGATTGCCCATGATCTATGTGGAACTTCATGATGGTGGTCATGTCTCTTTTCTTTGGGTCTGTCTTCATCTAAGGCTGGCCACCTTAAAATTTCTCATGTTGCGCCTCATTATCGAGACTTGAAACTGCGGGGCCATCGGGGTGGCTGGCGAGGTGGAGTGCTGCGACTATGGCTTGGAATCAAGCGGTCCTTTGGCGATTACCTCTTCCCTTTGGAGATCGATCTACGTCTTTTCCTATTCCTCCATGGAGATTTGTCTCGGTCTTCGTCTTACGGGGCTTTGGTCGTTTCTTCGTCTTTGTTTTCTCCTTTTTGTGCGGAGAAGAGCTTCTCGGCAAACATAAGGGCCTCCTCGTCGTAGATGTATTTTTTACCTTTGGCGAGCTTACCTTGTATGCTTGCACGAGGGTTCTTAAGTTGAGAACATTAGGTCTTTGGAATTTATTATGCCTAATGACGATAAAGAAATGGTGAAGGAAAATTTCTACGTCTAGGATGTCTACCTTTAATGACTCGAGTTTAACCTATGGACGTGGGACCTCAGTTCTCGCATGGGCCTTGCTTTCTTATCATGAGTGGTAGCTCAACTTCATGTACGTCCGGGCTCTAATGAAGTGGGATACGAAAGCGATGGAGAGCTCTCTAAAGGATGAGATTGAAATTTGGTGGGAACTTTGTTAGACAGGCAAATCTTTGAGCCTTTTAAGCGTGATGGAAAAGGCTACACGCCATATGGTCCTAGTATCCGTGCAACTCCCTCTAAGTCTTGTAGGTGTTTAGGTAGTTGTGCGGGATCCTTTGTCGAGTCAAAGGCCCTCAAATTTGCGGCATCACAATTTCGCCCAGGGATAGGGAAGTGCTTGCCCCCGATTTGTGAATGTGGATTAGATTTCTGTGCAAGCGTCCATGGAGACTAGGGCTCTGACCTTTTACAGCCTTCTTCATGTGGTTGAGCACTCTTTGGATGTCCTAGAACCGCTGCTCCCAAGATTGTTCCCCCTTCTTCTGCTGATAAGGGGTTGGCTCATCACCTCCGTCATTCCTGCCAGGTATCCCCTCATTGTGACCATCCTCGGGGGTATGTAGGGATCATGCTCCTTGGTTCGGCTATTTTCTCCTCCTCTATTTTATTTTTTATCAATGTACTTCTTCCATGTCTTCTTTATCATATCCTTGAGTTTTATAAAAAAGAAAAAAACATTTATAAAAAGGATAAGAGGGAATTGATTTTCATCATATATACCAATTCAAGCAAATAGAACTTTATCAAAAATAAAATAAAGAATGCATAGAAATTCATGGAAGAAGGCATACTAATCAAAGTACTCCTTACAATATGACCTAGACTCTAGATATTAATATCATACTTGATTACAGTTAGCAACTTAGAAATGTTCATAAAACCCTTCTAGGTTAATATTTTAGCAAAGATATAACTTGTATAAGAAATTAACTGTTTTTAAAGTGAACAAGAGAAGAAAATCTCACATTAATTAAGATATCTTCACTAGGCTTTATTTTTATAGATACATTTTAAGTCATGTATATACAAATGTGTGTGTGTGTGTGTGTGTCTATATATATATATATATAGAACAAACCATCCCCTAGTACTAGCTATTTGGATATTTGGCTTGGAACCTATTTAATTACTTACAAGACACCATACTTAGCACCATTAGTCCACGAGTGTCAACTTTATAAATAAACTGAAGATGATACTATTAGAAACTTTGAATCTATCCCTCCCCACAGATTGTATTATATAGTGCTCTCATGGTTTGTTATGGGGTTCCTCTAAAGGCCTCATACCAATTAGTTGTGTCCACACTTATTAATTGATAATTCGTCCTATCTTATTCAAACCATGAGGGACTTTGGGAACATACCACATCAAACTCCTCGAACAAAGTACCACGATTATTCTCTCACATGACATCAATCCACTTTCTATGCCTACCGGTAACACCTAACTTAGAACGAGAGCTTACTCTTATCTAGGTCCAGCTCCGCCTGTCAGATAGAGCACGATTACAATTGCTTAAAAGCACACCGCTAACATCTTCAATATAGTTCTTCAAATCAATTAAGGTATATGTGGTTACCTTATTTAACTAAGAATTATTTTGAGACTAGTTGGGTCATATTTAGTGAAATGGGGAAGGGTTTGAAATTATAAGCTATGATAGTGCAAAAAAAATTACCAATAATCTTTTTGTTCAAATTTACGGTGGGTGTCTCCCCTCGTTCACTTTGTGCTTCCTAGCATCTTCAACCATTTCTAAATAGTTGGTGGCGAGTGTGTGCATTGATGTATCCAAAAATTCAATATTTTGTTTAGTATAATTGATCCTCCAAAATAACCTAATTTTCAACAAAGGAAAAACAACTAACAGTGACAAAAGATGAAGAGACTATCAAAAGAATGTTTTTAAGGTCAAGAGGAGTTGATTATGTACATGAAAATTAAGTAGAAAGAACATGAATTAGTCATGATGAGACTACAAACCTCAAGATACATAATTCTTTTTTCATTTAAATCTCATCAATATGTTTGATTGATTGGTTTGATATTTTTAGTAGATCATAATGTCTCACAAATGTAAAGTGACTTGAAGTATAAATAAGCTAATGACTTGAGTTTCAAATCTACTATGGAATGTGAGTGAATGATTATTGATGATGAATCCTTTTTTTTTTTAGTAATTTTTAAGTGTTCACCCAAAAGTCCCATATGGGTTAAATATAGTAAATTAGGTGTTAACAAGTATGGACAATATCCAATTGAACATGGTCTTTAATGAGAGCTTAGAAAATAACCTATTATACTAATGTTAGAGATAGTTAGGTCCATAAGTTTTCCAAGCAGTGGTATCAAACCTAAGGTTCAATCATGATCGTAGTATTGAAATCCTTGTTTGGCAAACAAAATTGGCCATGATTGATAATAGGCCAACCAAAATCTCTTCATACTTCTCCATAGAGTCAAGTTGGACTCTAAAAGAACAACTTCTTGGCGGCCTTGACTCGTAAGGATTTCCTATCCATTTGTTATTTTGTTTTACTATCTTTTTGCATATTGATCTTGTTTTTTTTTTTTTTTCATTTGGTTTTTTTTTGTGTTTATAGTTTGGAGCTGATTATATGATTGGGAGAGTTCATCAAAGACAAAGTGATGATGCTTGATCATCCTTGGAGACTCAACATTTCTTCTTTTAATATTTCATACATTGAGACAATGCATGTGTTAAGTTTGAGAGTTATCATTCTTTTTTGAAAATATCTAGTTTCAATGTCTTGTAATAACATGTCTTACGCATTACTCTGTCTAGTTTCTGGTGCCTTTAGTGGGTTTTGTTCGGTGGGTTGATTGTTTCTTTGTGTTAGTTGTAGTATTTGTTTTTCTTTTAGTTGTTTTACCAGTTCTAAAGTTTGTTTTGAAGAATAAACACATTAAGTTTCAAAACATGAATAAAACAACTTGAGTGACTTTTGGTTTGATTGTTTCTCAAAAAACCGATGATAGAAAACAGTTTAACCTCACAATGGAATGTGGAAAACAAGAGGTCAATGTTTTTACAAGAAATATTCATGTGTGACCCTCTTGTGGTTATTTAGCTATAAACTCTTGCACTTTAAGCCTAAGTCACACCACTCTTAATCCAATTTTTCTTAGCTTGGAGAAGGTTATGTAGACATGATTTTTGATCTATAAAAACTCTCTCACAGAGAACGTTTGAGTATCTCTCAAGGAAAAATCTCGACAACACCTGACAAAGAAGTTATTTAGACCGTCTTTGGTACTTGAGCCTTTCTTGCCAACCTATACATGTTTATATCAGTAGTCACCCTTTTTTAAGCCTAATGAACCTTTATTTTTGTGAACCAAGAATGGTCCTTACCCTTATATGTTTTCCTTCATTCAAAAAACACTGGATTTACCCATAGCTTATGTGCTTGTTGATCAAATATTAAGGGCTATATTGATTTCGGTGAGTGGTTGAAGTGATGGCTTGAAAAGAAGAAGAATAAAATAGAAAAAAAAAGTAAATAATTACATTCCATAAGAGTCCGACCCTGACCCTCTTACCATAATTACATACTTTCGATTATTTATACAATAGTCCAAAAAGAATTTAATTACGAATTCTTTTTACATAAAATATTTTTACAAAAGTATTGTCAAGGCCACATGTCGAAGCCTTCTTTGTCAACCTCGTGAGCGCCGTCTCCCTATAAACTCCCTATACCTGAAAAGGGGGTCCCGTGATAGGATGAGCAATGCCCAGTAGTGATAATCTCCTACAAGGGCTACTCCCCACCTAAGTGCTCATACAATGATCAAACCAACCCATACACATCCAAGTGAAAATGTCTATATGAATGTCGTATGTCATGCGTGGAATGTCTTCATGCCCATATCCCAAATCACTCACCGACTCCCTCACACATGCCTATGCCAAGTGTGACAATCGTCACTAGTAGTACCAATGACACACATATACCGAGCCCTTATTGGCTCACCGGTATGATACAGAGTGACAATAGGCAACTAATCCCGGTCAATCCCGGCTCTATCACCTGACTTGAAGTCTGTGATAACCATAAATGTGTCTTCTTTGGGCAACGAAACTTTTAAACACATTGCGGATCTCTTACTCATCTGAACTTTTCGGATCCTTCCACGGGTCTCTTACTCATGTTTCGGGCTTTTCACACGAGGATGCGACCCCTTCTTACTGCACTTGACACACATTAATTTTATTTCACTTTTTATGTTTTAAACTGTGAGACATCTATTGGACGTCGTCCAAAGTATGAGTTCACTACCCATTCATCAACACTGATGATGAATGACCCTTTTATGCGCCACCCAACCATGCTAATGTCCCTGTGCATATGAAATGCAGATATGACATTTCATGGTATGTCATGTTACATGCATAATAAGAGCTACATGCAACATTTATAAATTTCGGATAAATATATTTTCTACATATAATTTCCATTCATCACCATTTCCATGTTAATACATCACGTAAGCACATATTAACATGATTTTCCTTCTTGACATGTATTTAATATTCTCGAACAACACACAAAATGACCCAAATCTTGGACCCACATAAAATAGAGGCACCTCTTGGTCCTTTATGGTTAAATCATAAATTCTTGTGATACCAAAACACCATAAAACCCGAAGACATCGAGTCGGGATTAAAACCATACGAACCCAGTCCCGAGGCGCGGAAAGCCAGTCCTGAATTCAGCGAGGATTGTTTGAAAATAGTTACGAAAGTGCTTGAGGTATTAACAGTCCCAAAATTCAGCCCCGATTGTTCGAAAATATTCCAAAAAATTCCTAAAAATTCCTACACTCAGTCCAAAAATTTGGGAGGCGAAATTTCTCGGCCTCTCACGGCCTCTAAGAAAACCTCGAGCCGACCATTAGCCTTTAGGCTAGAAATAACCCAAGTAGAGAGAAAGGAAACTCCCTGCACGAAACTCGGATTTTGAGAACGCGTAGCTGCGTGCATGAATGAACTTTGCCTCTTGCTCCGACGAAAACCGTCGATCCGATCTTTGTAGATCTTAGAAAGAAGCGAAAAATCCTTTTTCCCTTTTCTCCATCTCTTCTCCCCCACCTGCCCCTTTCGTCTCTCCTCTTTTTTGACCTTTTTTTGTCGGCTAGCCTGATGTCCATCTCTCATTCGGGTCCGTTTACGCTTGAAACAATTTATTTATTTTAGTTCAATTTGGTTTAAATGAACTTATCAAACTTATTTCGACATCCGAGTTTTTGTAAAAAATCGATCCTGGAAGTCACTAGCGACTTATCACGGAAGAATCGTAAAAAAATTCCGATTGTCTCAAAATTCGACAAAATTTTTCTGGGTCACTAGATTTCGCAAGACGAATTTAACGGTGCGATGCAACCGTCATCGAGATCTAGAGAATTTTTAGGCTTCCTTAAATATTTATGTCCAATTTATTATTTATTATTATCATTTTGCCATTTTGAAAATTTCTAATTTTCCCATGTTGTACAAATTTAAAATGAAATTAGTCCTAACCACGAAACTATCTATTTTTAAAAGAACTTGGAAGGCTATCTTACAAAATATTTTCAATAATAAAATTATTTTGATTATGACATTAAAAAATAAATATATATGTATGTATGTATGTAAGGTTACCTCAAAAAATATACAAAATACATGAGGAAAGGCCTAAGATACTACATAGTTAATTGAAGCATAAAAAAATTAATACTTGAAATCTTAATCAGTCATGGTCCCAAAAAGAAATAATAAACATCTATTCACCACAATGTTGTCAATTTATACCATAGGTACAACAAAAATCCTAAGATCTAGAATTGAAAACTTTTATAAAAGCAAGATCAACACCTTTGAGAAGATTGTCAATGAACTACATACATAAGAAAACACTTCAACTCCATAAGTATATTAGCTGCCTTCCCCTATCTCCTCCTCATGCAGAAAGTCTTCATACTTGGCAAAACATCAGAATGTGCGATCATGACTTTCTCCAAAAGCCTGCATAATTTTCTGTCGTTCATCATGGCATGCACAATATGGCAAGGGAGAATGTGAGTCTTGATTATGGTCATATCAACAAGTTTAGATTCAAATAGGGAACATGCCTAGGGATGTTCAAACAAAAAGGTGGCAAAGAATAAAGTATCTTCTATTCACAAATCCAAAGATGAATATTTTAATCATCTTCATATGAGAAAAATAATACGTATTCGAGACATAGATGTTTTTAGCATGACTTCATTTTTTCATAATATTATTCACATAGCAATTAAGATTACATCTGTAAAACCAAGGAAAATATAATTTCTCTGAAAAATGACAAAAACAGTAAAATTGTCGAAATGGTTTAGGGAAGCCCGTAAATTTTTCTAGATCTCGGATGACGAAATGAACTTCACTGTTGAATTTGTCTTACGAAATCTAGTTACCCAAATTTTTTTTGTCAAATTCCGAGACAGTCGGATTTTTTTTTCACAATTTTCAGGGTAATGTGCGTCTAGTGACTCACAAGGAGGAGATTTATATGAGAATTTTGGGAGTAAGGAAATAACTCAAGTCAAGTTCATTTAAAATAAATTGAACTTGAACCGAGACGAAAATAAATTGTTTCTGGATAGAAACGGGCTCGGACCAATCGTAGACACATGACACCATGTGGGCGAGTCTTTAAGACTTCGTCAAAGTAGAAAGTCATATTCGGAGGGGGAAGGACGGGTTTACGCTGGAAAAAAATAAAAAGACCGTAGAGAGAGTGAGAGAGGAGAAGAGAGTGAAGAGCTCAGAGCTATGCGTCGTCTTGGAGACAAGGATTTCGCTAAAGATTCAAGCAAAGAGATCGAGAGATCGTGGGTTTTGGGTCTCCGGGACTTCTGAAAACTTCATCTTCGCTCCAAGAGGTAGGGATTCTTCCTACTTTGGTTTATTTTCAATTATAGGGGCTGTTTGGTTGAGTTTTAATGCCCTAAGGGGCTGTTTGGCCGTTTTTGCCTTAAGGGGCTGTTTGGCAAAATAATGTGTTATGGGAGTAGTGCCCTGTTTTGACCTATATGATGTGTCCAACTTTTGGGGCTGATTTTCGAGTTAAAAATAGGTAATTTTGACTATTGGCCTTCATGACCAATTCATAGCCGAAGTTGTGAAATTGAGGATTAGGCTATTGAATTACCCAAATTGGACCAGATTAAGTTATGGTCCATTTTAATTTCTCGAATTACCATAGCTTAGGGTACAATTCTTGTTTGTGTCTGGGTTTTTTGGACTAATTCTCGGCTGAAAAATAGTGGACTAGTGTCCTTCATGACAATTATGGTGAAGTTGTGAACTTGAGGTTAGGCTTTTGAATTATCAAATTGGACCCCTATAGCTCAAGTTATGGTCCATTTAATTTCCGGAATTGTCACAGCTTAGGCTGTTAACTGTTTGTGTCCAGGTTTTAGGACTGATTTTCGGTTGGGAAAAAGAGGTAATTTGGACTAGTGTCCTTCATGACAATTGTATCGGAAGTTATGAACTTGATGTTAGGCTTTTGAATCACCCAATTGACCTCTATATGATTTTTGCTTCAACGAACTTAGTCTTACATCCTGGGTAGTCTATATCATTGAGAGATTACTTCATAATGTTTTGGGAAACTTAACAGTTAGTCTATATCTATGTCCCACAGTGGTAGACAAATGGCAATAAATGTGACAAGGAAATTATGGCTCCCTATGATCAAAATAAATGAGTGATGCAGCATCTTGAATCAATGTTAGTGCTTTAATTCCCCATTATAAATGCATAACAAGTGTGATTTTGGATGAAAATTACATGGGCAGATTCCTCTTCTTTCTCTTCCCTACTCAAATTATTTTCTTTGAAGATAAATAAAAAAAATGTAGTAGTTCTTTATTAATTGTTAAACAACCAACTCTCTAAAAGCTCAAACTTGTGGATTTAGGTTTAATATGAATATCATGCACCCTTAACATTAATACACATCGGCCAATTTACCCTTGTCCAAGCGTGTTTTGAGGATCTAAGAGTTGAAGTGACTAGTCATCAAGAGCCATGAGATTTATCAAAATAAAATAAAAAATAAAGGTAGCATTGACTTTGTCATTGACATAGTTGTTTTGAGGCGTAAGGCGCATCGAGGCACAAAGTCTCTTGGGGCATTGAGGTGCAAGACGCACTTGTGCAGCCTTTTCTAAGTAAGGCGCACCCTACCGAATATAAATAAATATATAATTTTTAATGAACACACTTATAATACTAATTTAACATGCTTACAACCTTAATATAACTTTGCTTCCAATATTAACTTGAACATGAATAATTTCAATTATTTCTTCCATTACATCACAAAAAGACATTTCCATTCATATTACACAATGGTTATTTTAATTTAAAAACTATTTTTAACCATCAAAATGACACATTTCACAACAACGTTCACTAAACACGCTATATTCAAAGAAACCTGATCGCTCAGCATTCATGAGTAACACATAGCACAAGACGTGTCTATTTTTTGGAAACAATATAACACCTTTTTTTATTCATATAAAAAATATTGAAATATATAGTAACATTTTAACCATGTTCCAGGATTATGAAACTTGAGCTAACTTTAAAAACATACTTTGAGCTTAACATAACACTAATGTAATATGCTAGCAACATTAATGTAATAGAGTTCTCCTTAATATAACTTTCGTTCCTAGATTTACCTCAACATGAAATAATTCCAAATTTTGGTTCTATTTACATCCACAATGCCTTTTCAATCATATTACAATGATGATATTCCTTTAAAAATGTGTTTCAACCAAGAAAATGACAATTTTCACAACCAAGTTCAATAAACACCACCCATGATTCAAACAAACCTAGCCATCTCCACTTTGATGGAAAAAACACGAAATGAGAAAACAAACTTGCCCACACACTATTTTCAAGGATTTGTCTTCAACAAAAATGGAGGTATCTGAAATTTTTATTTTTTATTTTTACGGTTAATTCTCAGCTCCTTCTCCCCACACTTACGATCATCAATGTAGGTGATAACAACCTTTATTTTGCAAGATTCTGGACCTTCATTGTAGTGGATGGGGTGAGGGAAGCTCAGGTTTCTTTTCTCCATAGTGCACTATCGAAGACAAGAGAGAGGGGTTATTGGTTTTTTCCTTTTTTGTGTTTTAGTGATGATGGGGTAGAATTATTGCCTCTCTATGTGGCCAGATAAATGGCTAAGTATTTCTATCTTAAAAGGGTTATTGTATAGTGCATTTTATTTAATTTGTCGAGAGTGCCCTTGTCTTCATGGTTTGGAGAACTTTGCTTTGCTTTTTATACCTTTGCCAATCTTACCATTCGTTGCAGTTAAATTGTTCCCCGGTCTGATGGACAACTGCGTGCTCACTATACTAGTGGTTTACTTTCCTAAATCACAACCTTACCTCAGAAGCATGGTTCACTATGAGAACAATACACCTCAAGGTCTAGGCTATAACACCAACACAATCAAGATGTTTTATGGGTTCAGAAAATATGAAACTTATGGCAATTGAAAGTTAAAAATTTAAACTAGAAATTACAGGAAAAAATTATCAAAAATCATATCAAATTTTAAATGTTTATTGTTTTTTGCCTTTTGTGTGATAAATAGTAAATGTTATTATAATGATATGTGTACGTCATGGACAATATGTATAGCTCTAATGTCAATTTTATTTTCTTGTTTAATTTATGTTATTAAACATGTAAAATACAATAGTATGTAAATATGCAACAAGACATTTTTGTCAAAAAAAAAAAAACAATTTATCAGTGGGGAAAGATATATTTATTCATACTTATGTAGTGTGTGTCTATATATATGTATATAATCAAATATGTGTGACATGTTAAAAACTATTTGATGACAAATAATTTTGACACAACGATATTTCTTTCAGCAATACTTTAATAAAGTCTCATTATCACTTTGTTGGGATATGCGACCCTCCTGATTGTTGTCGTTTGCGAGGCAATCTTGTTCTCTACTTGTCCTTCAAGGTGTTCATCTCTACCTCTGTTTGAGACTCGAATTTGACATTCTTAACTGTTTTTCATTACTTGTTTTGTCATATATATTGCTCATCTTATTACTCATAGGTGCTTATCTAGGTACAAATATTAAGTTATGTTTAGTTCTTAGAAAACACGAGAGAAAATAAAGGGAAAGAAAATAAAAGGCAAAAATATAATAAAATAAAAAATAAGTGGAAATAATTAAGTTATGTTTATTAATTTTATACACTATTAGCAATTCACTTGTTTGACTCTTCAACATAAATGTAAATAATTTGAAAATGCATGTTTCTAACTGTGAAATCAGGAGAATGATTTATTAACTTTGTTTTCCATTTTTGGAATATCCAAAAAACATGAAACAATTGCATCAACAACACAAAACTCAACATATTCTGGTGCTTCAAACATCGGGTCAATCACAATTTCAGGCCAAATTCCCAGCACTATGTCTCCCAGCACAAATTCCTCCAGCCTATAGAAATCCTTCCTCTTTTCTGTCTTTTCCTTCCCTGCCTTTGGAGTTAAACCCTAGGTACTCATTAGTTTCTTCAGTTGGATTAAGGTCATCATGTGATGATAATGAACTATGTGAAGAATAAATGTTTTGCTCTCAGTTCCTCAACCCTGCATAACCAGCTTCTCCTTCCTCAGTTCTTTATGAAGTTCCACAGAACTAAATCTCCCTTGCCAGGCGTGTCAGTTGGACGATTCACATCTATTCTTCGCCTGTGGGTTTTAAACTAGAAAATATAGGCATATTGTTAAAGAAGGTAGAAATTCTTTTACTTTTTTGATGTTCTAAAATATCATTTACCAATCCCATACAAGATCCTTACGCTAAATTGAGATATTTTAAGTTAATATTTATTTTATTCACCAAGATATTGTTGTAATGAAATTTAAAATCATTTCATTTACTCAAAACACTAAATTATAGACTCACTAGAATTTCGATCATTGATTTACTATAAATATTAGTACAACATCGTAACAATTAAACAAGTATGATATCTAAGGAAGGTTAGTTTTGAGTGGAGTTATATTTTTCTTTGTTTATTTTATTTAGATATCCCTCTATTTTATTTCTTATCAATGTACTTCTTCCATGTCTTCTTTATCATATCCTTGAGTTTTTAAAAAAATTATAAAAAGGACAAAAGGGGTGATTTTCATCCTTATATACCAATTCAAGCAAAGGGAACTTTATCAAGGAAATAAAATAAAGAATGTAGAAATTCATGGAAGAGAAGACATACTAATCAAAGTAGTCCTTACAATCGACCTAGACTCTAGATATTAAAATCAGACTTGATTGAATTTGTAATTAGACATGTTCATAAAAACCCTTTTAGGTTAATATTTTAGCAAAGATATAACTTGTATAAAAATTAACTCATTTTAAAGTGAGACAGAGGAAGAAAATCCCACATTAATTAAGATATAAAAAACCATCTAGGCTTTATTTTATAAAATACATTTTTCCAAGTCATATACATACAAATGTGTGTGTGTGTGTCTATATATATATATATATATATATATATATATATATATATATATATATATATATATATATATATATATATATATATATATATATACTCTCTACACACACACACACACACCATATATATATATATATATAACATTTCTAAATAATATGCATGGCAAATTAATATCCAAGGAGAACAAACCTACCCTAGTACTAGCTATTTTAGGATATTTGGCTTGAAACCTCTTTAATTTCACACAAGACACCATAGCAACACCATTGAATCCCTAGTGTCAACTTCATAAATAAACCAAAAGATGACTACTATTAGAAATTTATGAAACTATCCCTCCCCAAAATTGTATTATAATTGCTCTCTTGGTTTTGTTATCGGAGCTCCTCTAAAGGCCACATACCAATTAGATGTGTCCACACTTATTAATTGATAATTTGTCCTATCTTATTCAAACCATGAGGGACTTTGGGCACATACCTATCAAACCTCCCTAGAACAAAGTACCATTGATTATTCTCTCACATGACATCAATCCACTTTCTATACCTACCAGTAACACCTAACTTGGCACCCCTTGAGAGCTTACTCTTATCTAGGTCAACTTCGCCTATCCGATAGAGCACACAATTACACTACTACCCAAAAGCACACCACTAACATCTTCAATATAGTTATTCAAATCAATTAATGTATAGGTGGTTACCTTATTTAACTAAGAATTATTTTGAGACTAGTTGGGTCATATTTAGTGAAATGGGGAATGGTTTGAAATTATAAGCTATGATAGTGCAAAAAAGTGCAGAATGTAATCTTTTTGTTAATTTGGTGGGTGTCTCCCCTCATTCACTTTGTGCTTCCTAGCATCTTCAACCATTTATGATGGATTGGTTAGGGTATGTGCATTGATGTATCCAAAAATTCAATATTATGTTTAGTATAATAGATCTATCAAAATTTACTCCAAATAACCTAATTTTTTATCAAGGAAAAGCAACTAACCGACAAGATAAAGCTATCAAAAGAATGTTTTAGGTCAAGAGGTTGGTTATGTACTTGAAAATTTAGTGGAAAGAATGTCTTATATCTTTTGCATGCTCTGTCTAGTTTAGTAGTGCCTTTGAGTGGGTTTTGTTCAATGGGCTGATTGTTTCTTTGTGTTAGTTGTGTGTTTGTTTTTCTTTTGGTTGTTTTCAGTTTAAAGTTTGTTTTGAGGAATAAAAACATTAAAGTTTAAAAAAAACATGAATAAAAACAAGTTGAGTGACTTTTGGTTTGATTGTATTTCAAAAAAGCTGATGATGAAAATTTGATTTAACTTCTAATAGAATGTGGAAAATAAGAGGTATGTTTTCAAAAATTCATGTGTGACCCTCTTGTGGTTATTTAACTAAACTCTTAACACTTAAAGCGCAAGTCACACCCTCTTAATCAAATTTTCTTGGCTTGGAGAGTTATGTGAACACCATCATTTTGAATTATAACAACTCTAGAACTTGTTTAATTATCTCTCACGGAAAAATGTAGACAACACAACAAATAAGAAGTTTTAGACCAACCTTGGACCGTTTGAGCCTTTCTTGCCAACTGTACATGTTTATGTCAAGTAGTCACCCTCTTTAAGCCTAATGAACCTTTTTTTTTATATTTTGTAGACGAGAATGGTCCCTTACTGCCTATGTTTTCCTTCATTTCAGCTTACAGTTTTTACCCATAGCTTATGTGCTTGTTGATCAAATATTAAGGGCTATGTTGATTTTGGTGATTGGTTGAAGTGATGAAAAAAAAAAGGAAAAAAAAAGAATAAAATAGAAAAATAAAAAGTAAATAAAGCCATAATTGAGTAGGTTTGGTGTCGTAGCCTTCCTACCTTGAGTAATTAGATTCGAATGGGCGTCTTAACACCTAGTACCCTAAGGCCAATTGATCTAGGGTGTGACTCAAAGCTCGCTAAGGGTAGGTAAGCTTTAGGGAATCAAAACATTTGCACTACTCTTAAAGCCATGCTTGTTGTATATGAGAATAAAGGAGTATGGTGATCAAAAATAAAATGAGAAAATCAAGAAAATCAATACAAGTTAATGTCAATTGATCTAACATGAATAATCAGGTATAGTGCAAGTTTCTAAAATCAATGCTATGATAATACCATATCCAGTCATTGTCAATAAAATCTAGAAGTATACACATAATGTTTAAAACTATTTATTGCATACAACTTTTCATGAAGAATAAGATATATTAATAAAATCAAAACATTAAAGAATTTACCTCTTGAGCTCCACTCATGCCATTGTAGTTACAACTTTATGAATTACCTACATTATGAAATAAAAAAATATATTTATTTCTAAAGAAGAATGAAATTCTAAATATTTGTCTTCTTAGAAATAAAAATAAAAATAAAATATTTAATATGAACATAAGATATTCCACGTATATGCGAGATACATGATACTCTTATACTTTTAATTTATATGTTTGGAAGTTCATAAACTCACATTTTTATCACCGGTTTCCTTGGTATATTGTAACATTATTCTAATCACCTATTTCAACATCAAATCATGTTTAAAAATCACATGAAATCAGTTAGTTTCTATAATAGGATTTGCCTATAACACACTACAAATTTGATATCTTTTAACTCAAGATCAAAAGAACTTACACTCCTAACAAATCGTTGTCAACTTTCCTTGATTTCAAGATGTGTTTAGGGTTTCTTAATCTTGTATAGGTACTCTTTATAGATCATTATTAATTTTGAATGGAATAATATATCATAATCAAGGCTTGTACTAAAATTCTCAATAATTGTAGGGGCAGGGCACATTCTATCCAATAGGTAGAGAGATGTAATTTTTTTTTATAATTTGATTTATTTTTTATTCATGCAAGTTACTATATTTTCAATCTAACACATTAGATATGCAACTCATTCGATGAAGGCGATGCCATTTCTTACAAAGGACACATGAAGAATGAATAAGGATTTTTACAATTTTTTTTTATCTTTGCAATTAAAAGTACTTATTTAGATGGTTAAAAGAAATAAAAATATATAGGTTCTTGACATTTAGCCTTACCAATTAAGGGTAATTTTCAAAAAGTTACATTAATTTCAATATTGTCTTATCCCAACCTATATAAATTAAGAAAATGACTCTACAAAACAAAGTTTGTAAAGTAAAACTCATTAGAAACTCAAATTAGTATTTCACCAAGAGTTTATCCCTAATGTCCCAGACATTCAAATTAAAACTTTTAACTTTTCCAATCTTTAAAAGATTGCATTATTGGATTTTCTTTTCATCAAATCTAATATTTAATACCATTTTCTTTCATTACCTCTACATAATGATATTAAAAAATTAATATCTTTTAACCAATAAATATTATTTTTATTATGCTTATAAACATATTTTTTTTTGTCATAGTGACATAGCTTTAAAGCTCTAGAAGACAAGGGGAAAAAATAGATTATTATCGCATAGGAGTAATAAGGGAAAGGAATGAGGTTTATGATATATTTCTATATAAATTGCTTGTTTTTATTATGCTTAGTAATTATTTTTTTGATCTCTCAGCATTAAGTCATTCTTTGAATTCAAAATATAATAGACAATACAACTAAATTATTGTATTTACATAATAATAATAATAAAATATGAACGGATTTCAAACTTGGGATGATATACATTTTTTAGTGATAATTGTTGGTTGATATAAGTTAGGTTTCAGAATACATTATTTTTGTTCATTAGAACTTGTTGAAATAAGAGAAAATAAATATTTTCAATTTCAGACTTTATTTCTTACTGCCTACAAATAATAGTATTTCTTTTAAATTCAAACAATAATAACCTTTTCCAAATTCAAACTAATTTTCATACCTTACAAATATTAAAATATTTTAAACTACGAAACTTTTATTTCTTAGTTCTCTTCTCATCTTATGTCTACCTAATTGAAGATAATCATTAAATCCCGATAATGCATTTTAATTTTGAACGGATCGAGCATATAATTTGAACATAAATTCTAGTAAACTCAAAATAGGCACATGGAAAAATATTGATTCCCTCTGATTTTAATAATATTAACATGGAAAGAATGAAACTTATAAGATCACCATCTAAATTCTTTACAACATTAAAGATGAAAACCTTACCTTCTCCATGGTACTACAATGAGGACTGAATTGATAATAAAGTTCCACAACCATTCGCATACGGAACATGGAAAAATAATTTTCCAAAATCTAAAAACAATTTATCAATAGGCGGGTAGACGGGGAAGAGAAAATGAGGAAAAGATGGATTGAGTTGTAACTAAGAATGTTTATATCTTACTTGATTAGGAGCAAAAATTAAACTTAAGAAAACCTAAACCAAGATGAATGAATTGGGGAAGAGAAATGATAGAAGTGGCTATGAAGGTAGAGAAGAAACCCTAGGGCTAAAATAAAAGCATTATATATCTATGTTAGGAGTTATTGATGGGCTATATTAAACTACCCATAGGTTAGCTAAAATGGCCCATTTATTTAAATATTTTTTTTTTTAAAATGATTTATTTAAATATTTTAAACTACGTACAATAAGATTTTCACCTAAACATTCTATTAAAAAAAAAAAAGAAGATTTTGACCTAAACAAATTCCTTCTAAACTTCAACATTTTAATTTGTGTACAAATGTATACTTGTTTATCCTTTTAATCCACATATATGTCAAACATATTTTAGAATTAAATAAATTAATTCGTTCGCACACAAATGAAACATGGTATGGTTTACATGGGTTCCCTTTTATCTAAAGCGTATTCCTAATGAGTTAGAAATCTCTCTACTTTTAAGCTTGAAATAGTATACGTACAACATAAAATAAAATATATATCAAACATTATCTAAAATTATAATTTAGCTTCTAATAAGAGCTAGTCTAAACTCAATGTAAAACTTAAATCTATAATGAATTTTGCTTAAAGTATACAATAAAATCATGTTGTAAGAATTCAAAACTGTCAATTTACTAAAATCGTGAAAACAAAATTTTGTTTTGAATTTACCTTTGGTTTTTCCATTAATACTTCGAAAAAAAAAATAAATCATCATTATACTTATCACCACTCTCCAAAATTTGTAGCACTTAGAGAAATATATTTTTGCCAATGATAAAAATAAATAAATTTACAAAATAGTTATGTTGTTTTATGTATTCATTGTTGTTAAACATTTGCATATTGTTTATTTTTGTTTTAAGAATGATAAAATTTGTGAATTTTTTTTTTTAATTCTCCAAGGTTCTAGCCCATTCTACACGTTTTGGCATGCGACCCATGGTTCAGTTGTGAAGCCCCAAAACTCGGTGGTCCCGTTGACAACCCGTCTACCTGACTAATTTCGGGTAACCCGATACCACACTGTTGTGTCCCATTTATCGGGATCTACATTTTCACAGAAATCGGGAAAAGTCTCATTTTTTCGAGGAGATCTACCAAATATCCAAACTGTATAAGAACATATCCATGACCCATGCAGGGTCTCAACATAAGTAGTAATGACCACACAGGTGTAACACCCCAAATCATACCCTGACAGTCTTATAGCATGTTTAGGGTATAATAACAATAAATGTATATTTTTCCAGAATAAAATAATGCTAAAAATAAAATAAGCCGGAATTTATACAAAATACAAGGGTAAGTGGTCATTTGTAATTTGGGACCTAAGGGTGTAATATCATAAGATTGTATGCCAAAGTAGAGTATTGTATAAGTTGAATTGCAATTAAATGAAGATGAGGGACAACTGAGTAAATAAAGGAAAGTAAAATCAATAAAAAAGAGATAAGATCGAGTTTGTTCTCTTATTTGTGAGAGAACAAAAAACGTAAAGAGGAAGGAAGAGAAGAGAAGAGAAGAAGAAGAAGAAGAATAAGAGAAGGAGAAGAGGAGTTCAAAGAAGATCAAAGGTATGGAATTAGTAAGGTTTTGGGTATGGAATTCTAAAGTTTGTATGAATTTCCATGAAATTGTATGGATTTCCATGGAATTGTATGGATAGTAGCTTGTTCCAAACCTAGGGCTTAGTTAGGATTTCATAGTAACCTAGAGATTGTTGGAGGTAAGTTGATAAAACCCTAGTTTGTATAAGTTGAGCATGGAGTCCTCCCTTTGAGTATAGATTTTGGGCTTAATTACAAGTAATTGAGTTTGGGTTTATAACAAACCCTAACTAATCTTCATGTTTGGTTGATAAATGGGTTATGACCCATTTTAGAGTTGTTTGGGAGGAATTCATGATGGAGTTTTAGAAGTAATTTGGAATAGAGGAAGAGTATGGAAGAAAGGAGTGGTGAAAGAGGGAAGGACCGCCATTTAAGACGGTGCGGCCCGGGGTACCGGTGCAGGCAGGGGTGAGGTACGGTACAACTTATGCAGAGACCAAATGATACCGGTACCATCCAAAGTGGTACCGATACCACTCACCAGAACCGAGTCGGTACCAGTACCGGTCCAAGTGGTATCGGTACCACTACTCCTTGCAGCCCGGATTTCTTGTATTTTGACATTTTTAAGCCCAGATTCATACACCAAAAGTATAGGAACCATAGTGAATGACTAATTAGGGTTCAAATAACAGTGAAACTAAATAAATAAATAAAAACGCATTGTACCTTAGCACCTCGACGAAGCTTCACTTCGCCTCGGTGTGTTTGATGTGGCCAAACTTAATGCCCTATGATAGGATAGTAAGTTCCTAAATAAGTATAATTCTATTAAAAGTACAAATGAGTAGATAAATTTTTTATATGAAAAAGTTCAGTTCAACATGTATAATAGATTATTTGATAATGAATATCTCCTAAGTAAACATGATATCAGTAGGTATTCATGTATATGAGATATCTTTCTAATACATGAAAGATTATTAAGAAAACATAATATCGATTACACACTTTGTGACCGGGTAGTTGGATAGATAGAGCATGACTATAGGGACACGGTGTTGCGACGCCTAAATCTGAATGTCGAGGCCGTTTGGTCGATGACATAGATCTGCACGGATCACTATAGCGGCCCGTTTGGGTCATACAAAGATCCTTGTCTCGTCTGATGATGAGTACCTTAGTGCAATACGGATAGAGAACAATATAGGTACCTTTGGGTACATACAGTTCTCTCCGTATCCCTTATGTATTTATTTACGAGGCATGAACATAAAATAAAATGAAAGTATATGTAAAGGAGCATTATAAAGTATATGATATGATATGAGAAGCATAACCTTGGTATTCGATGATAGTATACAGTTACAAGAACAAAAATACGATTATAAATGACACGAAAAGTATATGAAATATGATAAGAAAAGAAACATGTTATGAGAAAATAAAGTAGACATGAGAAATAGATAAATATATGTACATGTTATATGTGTCATAAAGATATGCATGCGTTTAAAGTGGGATGACCCCTATTAGAGGTCGTCCATATGTGTAAATTCCCACTAAGCTATAAGCTTAGCATGGGTGTTTCATTCGTGTAGGTATAGAAGAGGAAATCAGAGGGTAAGACGATCCACATCGTGCTTGAGGTCACCACATCACTAGGGGTCCACTGGAAGATTTTTGATATAATTTATATGTTTTTTTGTTTCTTTTTGTAAACAATGTAAATGTTAAACACTTCCATATATGGAGCTTGTATATGTATTTTGTATTCGCTGTTACAGAATATGGTATAAGTTAAATGTTTAACCTTATATAAATGAAAACCTTAAAGTTTATAAGTTATAGAAAACATAGCATCCCGGATCCGGTTCGGACCCACCAATCAGGTCGGACCAGGAAGGGGTGTCACAAGTTAGTGGTATCAAAGCAGCCCGGATCAAGTTCAGATCCGCCAATCGGGTCAGACTTGAGAAGGGGTGTCTCGAGTTAGTGGTATCAGAGCCTAGGTTTAGGTGGTTCTTGAGTAGAGTATAGATAGAAAAGCTTGTGTTTAGTAATGTGTTGACCTGATGTGGATGTCCTTGTGTTTTGTACAATTGGATCGTCCTCCAAATCCAACTAAAGAAGCAGTTGAAAGTGTTAATCCTGGAGATTAGGGATTGATAAGCCGGATCATACGAATCTGTCAAAGTGAGGAGCGAGTGCTGGCTAGGCTGAAGTAATGAAGCATTAGTGAGGATATCTCAGGATATGACCCGGGTATTAGAAAGATGAATAGCTCCAAAAGCCCCGATTGACATGGGGCTAAGGAATTCCATGTGACAAACATGGAAGAGTCCGATAAATCTGAGTTCTGGTTAGAAAAGTTACAAAGAATATTGGAGGAAGTTAGATACTCCCCGTCAAAAGAGTATCATGTGCGATCTCATTATTGCAAAATTGAGGCCTATGACTAGTGGAAACTAGGCGTTGAGAAGTCCAAAGGATTCCAAATCACTTGACTTGGGAGTTCTTGTCAAGAGTTCAGGGCAAAATTACATTGCGAGATGTACGAGGAGACCAGCGGAAACAGGTTCCTGAATTTGAAGCGAATGAACTTATCGATTGTTGAATATGAGAAAAGGTCGGTCGTCTCGACAAGTATGCACCGAGAGTTGGTCCTCGCTCGGGCATTCCCGGTGTAGGCAATTTGAGGATAGACTGCATGATTCCATCAAAGTATTGGCACAATGACTTCTCTCCAAACAATGGATTTATATCGGTTAGTGGCTTCTGATGAAAATAGAGACTAGAAACTAGCAGCAAAGAAAGATCTCAAAATAAGAAGTTTTCTAAAGGAGCTTCGTCTTTCTCAAGGAAAAGAGCTAGAGAATCTCCAACTCAATCAGAATATAGTTTCGCTACCAGAGGTAGAAGGCAGGGGTCCAATGTAACACCGAGTACAGGTAGAGTCTTCGGTTGGACGGAAGAAGATTCGAGTGCCCTGCATTGCCATCGTGAGAAATTTGAGGGTTTGTAGATTGTTGTGGGGAGGGTGCTCGGATGTGGAAAGCATTGAACATTTGATGGAAAATTGTCCCAAGAGTTAGAGACAATGGGAGTCCTCCCGGTAATAGCGAGGAGAAGGTCGCGACACCGTAGTCGACTAGAGATAGAGGTGGGGTCGGGGAGGCGGAGCCGACATGAGGACGGAGTGCGGTGTCGAGGAGGCAGTGGTAGATCTTGTGCTTTTAGTGCCTGACCTTTGAGCATATGCGATAAAGGCTCGTGAGGATCGGGATGCTCACGAAGTGATTGCTGTTTATATTTTCTCTATATGATGTTAAGGATGCATGCATTGATTGACCACAGTTCACACCCGTTCCTTGTATGCATTGAACATGTATTTGATAAGATACCAGTGATGGAGAAATTAGTATATGACATGCATGTGACTAGTCCATTGGGGCACAATTTCGTGTAAATAGCGTATACAGAAATTGCCCTATTGTTATACAAGCAAGAGAGAGTTTCCTAGCGATTTGATACCTTTACATTTCGAGGTGACTTGATTAAAGATAGATTGGATTCAACTCTAGCAGAACTATAATTATGGTCAAAAGATAGTAGTGTTAAGATGCTCTAACTAGACTAAGGTGATAGTACAAGGCATTAGAACAAGTGCAATGTCCAATGTGATCTCCGCTATGCAAGCTAGGAGATTTATGACGAAAGGATGTGAGACATTCTTGGCCGTGATACTTGACTCGAGGAGGTGAGGCGCGTAAAAACGATTCCGATGGTAAGGGAATTTTCATGTATTCCAGCAAGAGTTACCCGGTGTTATTCCACTTGAGAGGAGGTGGACTTAGCCATAGAAGTATACCGGGAGCAGTCCCTATGTCTAGGGCACCGTATAGGATGGCTCCTATGACACCCCCATCCCGGGGGTCCTGTTGACAACCGTCGACACAAGGCTCCTATGGATATCGGGTGTCTCAATATCACTCATTTGTCTCAATATATTGAGACTTGTTATACATATTTAATTCACAAAAATACAAAAATATATGATAGACTATTTAATCAACAGGTCATTTACAGGTCCTTATACAACAAGGTATACATGAACTATATCGGCTCTCATCCGTATGCGGGAGTTAACCACACCCTTGAACACATGCAGGAAAGGGGTCCCACGGCGGGTGAGAGCAAAGCCCAGTAGTGGTTATCTCCTACAAGGGTTACTCCCCACCTAAAATGCACATGCAATGGCATACGTAAACATCAATCACATTTTGTTCAATTTGCTCTGACATTATATGAAATATTCCGGCGTCGCTCACGTGAGGTCGACCCTCATATTCTGGCTTTGAGTCCCAACCGGCTCCCTCGCTGGAATGCCAAGTGTGAAAACCAAGTCATCGATGTTTAACCCAATGACTCAACCCATTGGACAACCATCCAATCTTTAATTTATTAAATCATGATTTTCTTTTCTTTTGTGGGCCCGCGGTTACGGGTTTTCACTTTGCGGGACGCCGCCCACGTCTTTCCCGACATTTTCGCGAACTTAAGTAAATCAGATCATATCCCAACCATGAATATGCTGTTTTGGTCTTTCACCACAGGGAATCTACCCCAACTTGCCGCCTAAAACATGTAATTTATCATTTGATCAATTTACACTCCCAAGTCTCAATCTTGGACTTTGTTCTATTTTGAGCTCGACCCATTCCTGACAGAATTGAATACTCAATACCATGCACCCACACCCGCTCGGCGCAATGTGACCATTCATATGAAATGCATGCAGCTAATGCATTTTCCTTCATATTACATGTGTATATATAGAGTCATATGAAACACATTAATACACCATGGACAATTATAATTTTTTTACATATAATTTACATCTATGCGATCCATGTTGTATCGGCTAGCATATATTAGCATGATTTTTACACAACAACATGTTATTTAATATTTTACAACAATAACACACAAAATGGCCGTCTCGGACCCACACATAAACGAGGACACCTGGCCAGATTCCCTTCACGGTTCGTCACGGTGTGGAATGCAAACACCTGAAGCAAGACATCAGTCCAGGGATCAAAACCAAACCTCGATATAGTCCAGGACTGCCCGAAAATCCTGTCTGGACTATCTGCAAAAGACAAGGGTAAATTGGTCATTTACCAATTTGCGACCTAAGGTTCATAATCTCATAAGATTGTATGCCAAAGTAAAGTATAGTATAAGTTGAATTTCAAATAAATGAAGATGAGGGACGAATGAGTAAATAAAGGAAAGTGAAATCAATAAAAGAGATAAGATCAAGTTTGTTCTCTCATTTGTGAGAGAACAGCATAAAGAAGGAAGAAGAGAAGAGAAGGAGAAGAAGAAGAAGAAGAAAAAGAGAATGAGAAGAGGAGTTTAATGAAGATCAAAGGTATGGAATTAGTAGGGTTTTGGGTATGGAATTCTAAAGCTTGTATGGATTTCCATGAAATTGTATGGATTTCCTTGATACCACATTGTGACACCGGTATCAAATACACCAAGCACTAGGTAATCATGACCCTAAGCTCTGCTTGACAAGCTATGACGTTGGTATCCATTTCACCACCTGATAGCCATGGCCTAAGCCTTCGTATCCTCGAGCCCTAGGTAGTTGTATACCTATCTTTGTGAAGTTTGTATCGAGATATCAAGCGCGGTGTCCTTAACTAGGCACTACCGCGCAGCTCTCCATATCCTGGGCCCATGCCCGGCACGCTACTGGTGTCGTATACCTTAGCTCGATGTCATTTGTGAAGCGGTATCGAACAACATGGATACCGCGGGCTCCTAGAGTAATCCTCATTTACCTAAGCTCTGATACCATGTTATGACACCCTTATACCAGGGGTCCCATTGACAACCCATCAATCTGCGGAAACCTGTGGATATCGGGTGTCCCAATATCACACTCATTTGTCTCAATATATTGAGACTTATTCCTGCATATTTAATTTACAAATATACAAAAATATATGATATACTATTTAATAAGCGTAAACATACATAAAAGGTATACATAGACTATCCGGCTCTCATCCCATATGCGAGTCGACCCTGCTGCTGGACACATTGCACAGCGAGGGGTCCCACGACGAGGTAAGCAAAGCCTAGTAGTGATAATCTCTTACGAGGTTACTCGCCACAAAATGCACATCTGATGGCATACGTAAGCTTATCAATCCACATTTCATACAATTTATACAACATTATATGAAATGTTTCGTGTCATGCATGAGATGCGACCCCTCATGCTCACAACCTGAGTCCCAACCGACTCCCTCACACTTGGAATGCCAAGTGTGAAAAACCAATCATCGGTGTTTAACCCAATGACTCAACCCATTGGACTGACCCTTGATATTTAATTTATTAAAAACATGATTTTCTTTTCTTTTGTGGGCCACGAATTTTAGTTTTCAACGCAGACGCTGCCGCGTCTTTCCAACTTATTTGTGAACTTACATACTTGAAATCATGTCTAGCAGTGAATAACATTTGGGTCTTTCACCGTGGGGGGGAATCTACCACAACTTACTCTGCTCAAAACATGTAATTTATCATTTTGATCAATTAACACTTCCGTGAGTCTCAATCTTGGACTTTGTCCCATTTTCCGAGCTCACGACCGATTCCCTGCTGCTTGGTGAATGCTCCAATACCATGCATGCACACCCACGACTCGACGATGTGACCATGCATATGAAATACATGATGCGATGCATTTTCCTTCATATTACATGTATATATGAGTGCTACATGAAACATTAATACACCATGGACAATTATAATTTTTACATATAATTTACATCCATGCAATCCATGTTAATACATCAATTAGCATATATATTAACATGATTTTACACAAAACATCATGTTATTTAATATTTTACAACTTCTTACAAAATGGCCAAATCTCGGACCCACATAAAGCAGACACCTCTTGAATCCCTTCGCTGGTTCGTCGCCAGTGTGGGATACAAAACACACCATAAAACTTAAAAACATCGAGTCAGGGATCAAGCGAAGCGTCTTCAGGTCGGAATTGCAGAAAATAGTCTAAAATCCTTGGGATTATTTGCAAACAATCCCGAAAAAATTTAGCTAATGCGAAAACAGTCCGAAATTATGCGAGACTAATAAAATAGTCTCAAATTCCTAAAAATTCCTACACTCGGTCCAAAAAATTTGAATTTGAAATTTATGGCTTCTCATAGCCTCTAAAAAAATCTCAAGCCATTAAATGGCCTTTAGGCTAGAAATAACACAAGTAGGAAAATTCCTATCTATAGGTAGGTTGTGAAACTCCAATTTAGTACCGCAGCATTGGCCCTAAACAAGTGGATCAACTTTCCCTTCAGCCCTGACGAAAACCCATGGTCCGATTTTCGTAGATCTGAGAAAGAAGTAAAGAGAAGAAAAAATGAGAAAAAAAAATTTCTCCATGCATGCCCTCTCTCTGTTTTCTGACTTTCCTTTTTTTGTTTTTTGTTTTTGTTTTTATCCCTTTATTATTATTATTATTATTATCATCATTTTCTTTTTTCTTAATTCTTTTATTTCCTTTTATTGTATCATCAATTATGTGGCTAATTGTGAGCCACAATTCAAGTGCATCATATGGCTCTTACCATGTGTCACGCTCTTGGGGTGTCATGTGGCATCCGACTCCCTATGCCTTTAAAAACGTGCAATTCTGATTGTCTCGGAATTCGACGAAATTCGACGTGGTAGCTAGATTTCGTGAGACGATTTCAACGGTGAAGTCCGTTTCGTCATCCGAGATCTAGAAAATTTCCGGTTTTCAACCGAAATTACCGTTTACCCTTTTTCCAGAAAAATTATATTTTCACGGGTTTTTCTGACTCCATCGGAGCGAGAAGAGTTATTAAAGAGTCAGTGCAGAGCTTTTGGATAAATGATTTATCCTACCCAGCGTTTCTCCTTGGGATGCACCTGTGTTAATGGTGAAAAAGAAAGATGACACTCTACCAATGTGCATTGATTATCGGCAAATCAATAAGGTGATAGTGAAAAACAAGTACCCATTGCCGAGAATCGAAAATCTTTTTGATATGTTAAAGGTAGCAAGTGTCTTTTCGAAGATCAACCTGCGATCAAGGTATTATCGTTAAGAGTGAAAGATGTGATGTGCGAAGGCGCATTTCGTATGGCCATTATGAGTTTTAGTAATGCCATTTTGGTTGTGTCTCCGACTGCATTATGGATTTGATGAATAGGGTGTTTCGACTTTATTTTAGATCGGTTGTATACCGTGGTCTTTCTTGGTGATATCTTGGTAATATTCCAAAGATGGCTTGGGAGCATGGCTTATTTGAAAATAGTGCTAGAGACTTTGAGAGAAGAATTTATATGCTAAAACTTGAAGTGCGACTTTTGGCTAAGGAAGTTTCATTTCTATGCCATATTATTGTCAATTGAGGAATAAAGTGGACCACACTAAAATTGAGGCCGTTGTAAATTGGAAACCTCGAAGGGTAACATAAAGTGAGTTTCTTGGGCTTAGAAGGATATTATAGAAGATTTGTGAAAGGATTTTTATGTCATAACTTCTCAGCTCACAAGTACTTTCGGGAAAGGTGTAAAGTTTGAGTGGGCAGACAAATGTAAAGAATATTTTGAGCAGGTTAGAAAGGATACTAGTTGAAGCATCGGTATTGTGTGACCTACCTCGGGAAAAGAGTACACCTTATATAGTGATGCTTCAGGCATTGGTTTGGGATGTGTGTTAATGCAAGATGGGAAAGTAGTGGCTTATGCATCAAGGAAGTTGAAGCCACATGAACAAAATTATCCCACCGATGACCTAGAGTTAGCCGCGATAGTGTTTGCTTTGAAAATATGGTGACACTACTTATATAGGAAAGTGTAAATTTACACATATCATAGGAGTCTCAAGTACCTTCTTACTTTGAAAGAATTAAATTTGAGACAACGGAGGTGGTTAGAGCTATTCAAAGATTATGACTGTATAATAGATTACCACCCCGGAAAAGCTAATATGGTAGCAGATGCTTTAAGCAGCAATGTCACTTCAACATAGTGAATGGAGATTAGCAGGTGATGGAGCTATATTAGCTCAATTAAAAGCACGACACAATGTTAAAAAGCAAGCGGAATTATAGATGCTGAGAAAAATGATGAAGAACTACAGAAAAAGGTACAGATTGTTAGAGAAGGTGATAAAACAGATTTTCGATAAAAGAAAAAGGTTTGTACAAAGCAATTATGTGTGCCATATGATAAAGAGCTAAAGAAAAAGTTACTATTTGAAGCTCATAATACGATATTTACCATGCATCCTAGAGGTAAAAAGATGTACCAGGATTTGAAACAACATTATTGCTGGAAAGGAATGAAAAGAGATGTGACAGAGTACGTGTCTAAATGTTTGACGTGTCCCGTGGTCAAAGCTAAACACGGTTCCAATAGGTTTATTGAATCCCAGCACCAATTCCTCGATGGAAGTGGAATAACATTACCATGGATTTTTATTAGGGTTTTCCCCCTCACATGACCTGAACCACGACTGTCTCGGTGATTATTAAATGATAGGCTCACAAAGTCTGCCCATTTTATCTGTCGGGATTGATTATTTATGGATTATTCGTGAGTTATATGTGAAAGAGATTGTCCGATTGCATGAGTGTGCGGTGTCTATTGTGTGGATAGAGATTCGATTTATCGGTTTTAGAAAGGAACTACAGTCAGCCTTAGGTATTAGGATGAATTTCAGTACAACATTCCATCCCTTGACGGATGGACAGTCCGAGAGGTTGATTCAAGTACTTGAAGATATGCTTCGGGGATGTGTAATGGAATTCACTGGAAGTTGGGATAGGTATATTCCATTGATGGAATTTGCCTATAACAACAGTTATCAGTCCAATATTGGCATGGCACCATATGAGGCTTTGTATGGCCGGAGATGTAGAACTCCTATGTGTTGGACATAATTGAATGAGCATAAAGTGATTGGTCCTGACATAGTAAAAGATACAGAAGAGAAAGTACAAGTTATTCGGCAGAGGTTAAAGGCGGCTAGTGATCGACAAAATTCATATGCCGATTTGAAAATGAGAGATATTGAATATGAAGTAGGAGACAAGGTCTTCTTAAAGGTATCATGATGGAGGAATATTCTACGGTTTGGTTAGAAAAGCAAGTTGAGTCCAATGTTCATTGGCCCATACGAAATTTTGGAGAGAATTGCCCCTGTGGCTTATCGATTGGAACTCCCTCCGGAGTTGGCCAAATTATACGATGTGTTTCTTTTGTTGATGTGATGATACAGCTGATGTGGCTTCCTGATTTCTCAGGACTTACTTCCAAATTCTCTTTTATTTCTTGCACAAAACCGTTCTAGATGGAAGCTACTGCATGTGATCGTAATAGGGAATTTTAAGGTTCATCTTGTAACTAGACCCTTCGAGCCACATATTTAGGAGCCCTTAAAGCTCTTCTTAACTCAACCCTACAAGAAATGAGTTTAGGAGTTCCCAAACTAAAACCATACACAAGATAGAGGTTCTATCATAAACCATGTTATCATGCCAATTCCATACCAATACTCAAATTCCATACACGTGATCTTCTTAACTGTATGCTTCTTAGCACGCTCCCTTCTCTTCTCTCAAGACCAAATGAGATGTTTATTTTGATCTTATCCCTTTTATTTCCACTTTCCAGGTCAAAGGAGGAAACTTCTCCCTCTTTCCTTTAAAACCACCATGACCTCCACAATTTCATGCATATTTCATTCTAATATCTTTCTTTTATTACTCTTTGTTCCTTGACTTTCTTCTACTATTTAAATCAATTTATGTTATTTTACAATAGCCTCATCTTCTTTATTATTTGTAATTTAACTTATACATATTCCACACTTTTGTTTATATCTTTATTTTATTGGGAAAAATATACTTTTACTTTTATTATACCCAAAACATGTTATAAAAGCGTTGGGGTATAATTTGGGAATGTCTGACTCCCCCCTTAAAAGAATTTCGTCCTCGAAATTCATACTGATCGAAGAGTTGAGATGCACCTACGGCTCTCACTGGTTGCTTGGCTCCCCAAGTAGCTTCTTCTCTACCGTGGTGTTGCCAGAGCACTTTCACTAATGGTACTTGTTTGTTCAGCAATTGTTTCACCTCTCGAGCCAGAATGGTCTTTGGCTCCTCATCATATGACAAATCCTCTTGTACTTGTATCTCTTGCACTGGTAATATGTGCGACTCATCAGAGCGGTATCTCCGAAGCATCGACACATGAAACACATCGTGTAATTTGTGACTCGGAGAGTGCCAATCGATAAACCCACCGGGGCAATCGTTCCAAAATCTCATATATTACATGAACCTTGGACTGGCTGCCTCTCTGACCCAAACATAGGTACTCTCCATGGTGATACCTTTAAAAGACCTTGTCTCCCACGTTATATTTAATATCTCCTCTTTGAGAGTTTGGCATACGACTTTTGTCTATCACTAAGCCTTCCCCAACCTCTGCCGAATAAACATACTTTCTATTACGTATCTTTTACTATATGCGGACCTATCAGTTTATGCTCAATTTAATTCTGTCCAACACAGGGGAGTTCTACATTTCGGCCATATAAGCTTCGCATGGTGCCATACCAATGCTTGATTGAAAACTATTGTTATTGGCAAATTCCATCAATGGAATATACCTATCCCAACTTCCTGAAAATTCCATGACACAACCTCGAAGCATATCTTCGAGCACCTAAATCAATCTCTCTGACTGTCCATATGTTTGTAGATGGAATGTCGTACTAAAATTTAGCTTAGTGTTACAAAGGCATTTGTAATTCCTTCGGAGACAGTGTAAATGTGGATCTCTATCCGACACAATGAAATGACGGCACACCATCTGTCCCTTGCAAATCATATACATATAACTCGATAGTCGATCCATGATAGTCAATCCTAAGCGGTATAAAATGGGCCGACTTTGTGAGCCTATCTGCAATCACCCAGGACCAGTCATGTTTTGTTGTGTGAGGAAACTTGAGCACAAAATCCATGAGTAATGTTATCCACTTCCATTGAGGAATTGGAAGGGTTAAATAAACCTGTTGGCACTTGGTGTTCGACTTTGACTTGTGACACGTCAAACACTTGGAACCTATTCAGTCACATCTCTTTTCATTCCTTTCCACCAATAAAATTGTTTTAAGTCCTGGTACATCTTATTGCCTCCAGGATGCATGGTAAATACCGTATTATGAGCCTCAAATAGCAACTTTTGCTTTAGCTCTTTATCATTTGGCACACATAATCTATGTTGGAAATACAAACTTCCAGTTTCTTTCTCTAAAAACTTGGTCTTGTCACCGTCTCTAACCATCACGTAACTTTTACGTAGCTCTTACGTCCCATTTCTGGCATCTATAATCATTTGCTTTAAAACGGGTTCTTGACACAGTTGAGCTAACATAAACTCCATCATCTCCTAGTCTCGATCAATGTCTTGTAGTGACATTGCTACCATTGTTCGACTTAAAGCATCGGCTACTATATTAGCCTTTCGGGGTGGTAATCTATGATGCAGTCATAATCCTTAAATAACTCTAACCACCTTCGTTGTCTCAAATTTAACTCTTTCTGCGTTAGCAAGTACTTGAGACTCTTATGATCGGTGTAAACTATACACTTTTCCCCGTATAAGTAGTGTCGCAATATTTTAAAGCAAACACTACCGTAGCAAACTCTAGGTCATGAGTGGGATAATTTTGTTCATGTGGCTTCAACTGCCTGGACGCATAAGCCACTACTTTCCCATCTTGCATTATACGCATCCCTAAACCAATACATGAAGCATCCTTTATCTGAGGTATACTCTTTTCCAGGGTATTTGCATCCAATGCGTGCTTGACCGGCATTCCTTTCAAGCTGACCGAAACTGTCGACATTTTTACGTCACTCAAACTTTATTCCTTTCCTGAGTAACTTGGTGAGCGGAGAAGCTATGACCGAAAAGCCTCGCACAAATCTTCTATAATATCCTGCTAAACCCAAGAAACTTCTCACCTCGGTTACATTTTGAGGTGATTTCCAATTCACAACTGCTTCAATCTTAGTAGGATCAACTCTTATACCCTCAGCAGACACAATGTGGCCTAGGAATGAGACTTCCTTTAGCCAAAAATCACATTTGCTGAGCTTAGCATATAACTTCTTTTCTCTTAACGTCTCTAAGACTATTCTCAGGTGTTGTTCATGTTCCTGTGCATCCTTAAAATACACCAGGATGTCATCAATAAAAACCACAACAAATTGATCCACATAGGGTCGGAAGACCCTATTCATCAAATCCATGAATGCTGCCGGTGCATTAGTCAACCCAAATGGCATGACCAAAAACTCATAATGGCCATATCGGGTTCTAAATGCAGTCTTCAGCACATCTCCCTCCTTTACTCTCAGCGATAATACCACATTCGTGGAGTACATCTTAGAAAAGACACCGCGCCCTTCAACTCATCAAAAGATCTTCAATTCTCGGCAATGGGTACTTGTTTTCACTGTCCTGTATTGATCTGCAAATCAATCGATGCACATCAGTAGAGTGCCATCTTTCTTTTTCACAAATAAAGCAGGTGCACTTGAGGTTGGTGGATAATCCTTTATCTAAAGTTCTGCAATTGACTCTTTAACTCTTTCAGTTCCGTTGGAGCCATCACAATACGGTGCCCTTGACATCAGGGTTGTTCACGGTACAATTTCTATAGCCCCTAAGTCCACCTCTCTCTCAAGTGGAATGTCACGGTAACTCTTAGGGGAAATACATCTGGAAATTCCCTTACTACTGGAATCTTTTCTACATCAACTTGACCTCTCTTGGAGTCAAGTATTAAAGCCAGGAATGTCTCACATCCTTTCTTCATAATTCTCCTAGCTTGCATAGTGGAAATCACATGGGACATTACACTTGATCCAATGCCTTGTACTATTACCTCAGTCTGGTCAGAGCATCTGAACACTACTATCTTTGTCACAATCAGCAATGGCTCGGTGCTTAGGCAATTGATCCATTCCTAGAATCCAGTCAAACTCTCGGAAGGGTAAGGTTATCAAATCAGAAACTCTCTTGTTTGTATAACAATGGGGCAATTTACGCATATGCTATTCACACTAACGTTGTACTTGACGGACTAGTTACATGCATGTCATATCTTTAATTTCTCCATTCTTGGTACTTTGTCGAATACATGCTCCATGCACACATATGGACCAGGTAGATCCGGGATCGAATCAATACATGCATCTTTATATCATATAAAGAAAAATATACCAGCTATAACTATCGGGAGCATTCGATCCTCACGAGCCTTCATAGCATATGCTCGTCTTTGGTCTTTGTAGACATAGGATGATCTCTTGTTTCGAAACTATACTCCTCGTCCTCACATGCGAGATGGGCGCTCGACCCCACGATCGGAGGTCGAAAGTGGTGTCGCGGATCTTCCTCTACCACTTCCTTGTTGGCTTCTGTATCCCCTAAATTCTCGGGGACAACGTGCTTTCAAATGCTCAGGCTTCCACACGGGAAACACCCTCTGTCACTATCCTACTGACTCAAATGTCTTTTATGGCAATGGGGCCGTTCGGGGGAATTTCTCACAATCTAAGCGAAGCACCTACACGTACTACGTGCTACATTGGACCTTTGCCTTCTACCTCTCGTAGCGGAACTATATTCTGATTGAGCTAGAGATTCTCTAGATCTTTTTCGAGGAGGAATGAAGCTCCTCACGAAAACTTATTAACTTTTGAAATTTTATTTCTTTTCGTTTCTAGTTTCTCTACTTTCATTGCGGCTTGGACAGTGATATAAATCCTTGTTTGGAGAGAAGTCATAGTGCCAATGCCTCTTGATGGAATCATGCGATCCATCCTCAAATTGCCTACACCGAAATGCCTCGGTGAGGACAGTTCCAGTGCATACTTACTAAGATGGCTAAATTCTTTCATATTCGGCCAGTAGATAAGCTCCTTTAGCTAAATTCATGACTGTTTCACTTGGAATCCTATACATCTCGTGAACATACTTTACCACTGAACTCTTGGACAAAGAACTCTCAAGTCATGGATTGGAATCCTTGGACTTTGAGCACTAGTTTCCACCAATGTGCCTCATACCACCAATAGTGGTTGCACAAGATGTTCTCGATCGAGAGACATCTAACCTCTTAATACCCTTTCTAGCTTTCTAACTTGAGTGCACTTTCTCTGGCTCTTCCATGCTCGACCCATGGAATTCTCATCTCCGTGTCTTCTTACTGTGTCTATTGGGCTTTAGGAGGCGGTCGATCTGTCTAAACCCGAGCCATGCTGCGTATTCTTATAGGAAGCCCCATCAGGTCGTCGGTACATTACTTTACGAAGGTTGAGCGATAACCCTTGTTCCATTGGGTTGACACTCTCAGTAGCTTCTTCGGGACGATCCATCTATACAAAACACAAGGACATCCACATCAGGCCAACACATTACTAAACACAGGCTTTTCTATCTTATATACTCTATTCTAGAGCGCTTTAAACCTAGGCTTTTCAGAAACGCCTAAACCTAGGCTGCGATACCCTTAAACTATGGCGTGACTCGTAAGATGTCAAGTGAGGGTTACTTTTTTTTTTATAACCTTTACACTTGCATATTCCTTATAATGTTAAACAATTAACTTGTATTATATTCGCCAGCGACGGATTACAAAATATATACAAGCTCCATATATGGAAGTGTTCAACATCACAATATTTACATTAGTTTACAAAATTTCATATCTGAAATAGACCTAAAGGTCTTCCGTTGAGCACTATTCTTTGTGGCCTTTGGCTGGCGATGTGGATGGCGGTCCTCTGGTCTCCTATTACTTGTACCTACACGGGTTGAACACCCGTGCTAAACACTGCAGCTTAGTGGGAATTAATACACATGGACAATGACCTCTACTAAGGTCACCACACTTCTATACATATCGCATGCATAACTTTGTATATAACGATTCTGATTCTTATCATTTCTCATATATATACTTATCATATCATCTTGTATTTTACTTCTTGTTCTTGTAACTGTATACTATCATCACATAGCAATGTTATGCTTCTCATATCATGTCATATATTCTCTACATTTCCTTTGCATATACCTGTCATTTATTTTATATTTCGTCTGCATAAACCTTAGAAGTGGATACGAGGAAACCATGAGGGCCACTGTGTTGCTCATGTAAACGGTCTATGAGGGGCAGAAGGCGCTATAATCATGTAAACGGTGGTCCATGAGGGCCCGAGGCGCTATGATATATTACCCGAAGGTATCATCAACTGTGCAGAGCGGTGACCATCATGAGGCCGGACGGCTGGTGACCCTTTCGGGGCCACCTTGATCAACAGGATCTATGTCATCGACAACAGGAGACCTCGATATCATAACTTGTATCGCTGCTGAGACTTATTTTCCTAATAAGCATGCCCATCTATCCCTCTACCAGGTTCATGAGACAGAAAATCAATGTGTATTTTATGCTTTCGGTATATATCTCATATTCCCGAATAATTATTATTTATTCGGTAATCATATCGATATATATCTGATCATTTATTCATAACTTTGCATTTTCATGTCTCATTGTATGCATAAATAACTATGCTTACCACGTATGCTTATGAGTTATTTGAATTCATAATATAAATAACTATAGTTACCCTCTGAGCCCTACTGTTTTCATATTTTCGGGACTAATATGAGTTCAAATATTATCATGCTATCTATTGATGAATTCTTGACTCGATAGGATTTCCGTAAGTCAAGAACACTTCGAAGATCGGAGTTAGACGAAGAAGTTATGACATAGAGTTGGAGGTCATCGTGGTCGATCTTAATGGTGACTGAACCTAGCAGGCTGCCTTTGAGTGGCGAGCTCAGTCTAACATCTAATATCTTCCTCAAGCATATTGATGGATTCTTGGTAAATGGGCTTTCCATAGAGTCGATAACACCCAATCGAAGTGGCTTGAAGGAGATATGACCTTAGAAGTTGGAGGTCATGCGTGAGTCGATCTTGCCAGTGACACGGGTGACGAATTTGCACTGAAGTGGCGGTACTCAGTCTAACACCTCAGTCTGATATCTAATATCTTTCTCAGGCATATGGATGGATTCTTGACTCAATCGGTTTATAGAGTCGAGAACACCTGAATCGGAGTTATTGAAGGAGATATGACGCCCCAGGGATGGGAGGTAATCTGTGATGAAGATCTTGTGGTGACCTTGGCCGACGATCTGCACTGAAGTGATGAGCTCCGTCTAACACCTGGGACGACAATAATATCTTCCTCAGTCCTTATGGATGTATTCTTGACTCAATGGGCTTTCCATAGAGTCAGAACACCAATCGGAGTTAAGCGAAGGAGATATGACCTTACGAGTTGGAGGTCATGCGTGGTCGATCTTGAATAGGCGGCCTGACGGCAGTACTTAGCGAAGTGACGAGCTCGATTAACACCTTGGTCACGACATATAATATCTTCACCGGAAATATAGATGGATTTTGACTCAATGGGTTTTCCTTAGAGTCGAGAACACGAATCGGAGTTGGCTTGGAAGGAGATATGACCTTCGAAGTTGGAGGTCATCGTCGATCTTGATGGTGGCTGGGCGACAAAGTTGCACTGAAGTGACGAGCTCAGTCTAACACCTTGGTTTGAGATCTAATATCTTCCTCAGGCATATTGATGGATTATTGACTCAATGGGATTTCCATAGAGTCCAAGAACACCCAAATCGAAGTTGAGAAGCGAAGAATCACGACCTTAGAAGTTGGAGGTCATCTGGTGGATCTTGACGAGCTGACTGAATGACGGTACACTTAGCGAAATGTGAGCTCAGTCTAACACCTCGGTCTGACATCTAATATCTTCCTCAGGAATATGGATGGATTCTTGACTCAATGGGATTTCCATAGAGTCCGAACGCAATCGGAGTTGGCTTGAAGGAGATATGACCAGAAGTTGGAGGTAATGCGCGGTCAGTCTGACAGTGACACAGACGGCAACTGCGCTTAAATGACGAGCTCAATCTAACACCTTGGTCTGTAATCTAATATCTTCCTCAGGCATATGGATGGATTCTTGACTCAATGGGCTTTCCCTATAGTTCAAGAACACCCAAATCGGAGTTCAAATGAAGGAGATATGACCTTCAGTTGGAGGGGTCATGCCTTGATCGATCTTGACGAGCTGACTTGAATGACGGCTGCCGAGTGGCGTGAGTTGAGCTGCATGACGAGTTGAGCTCTTGGACGAAGTCTGCTGACCTCTACAATGTAGTCTTGACCTAGAAGTAGCATGAGGTGTCTTCGACCTCTGCTTTGCATGAGATATGCGACCTCGATGCGTGAGGTCTCTTGACCTCTATTTGACGACCTGGCTGACCTCTCACCCCATTTCTTGTTCGAGTAATAAGACCATAACTTGGTCCACGGGGTCTGAATTAAAAATTCAAAAGCCTAACATCAATTTGTTGATGTGGATACATTCTACGAAGGACTTACTTCAAATTCTCTTTGTTGTATTTCAAAAACCCCGTTCTAAGATCAGCTGCATATGATCGACAATAGGGGCACAAGGTTCAACAACTAGACCCTTCTCAAACACATATTTAGGAGCCTTAAAGCTCTTCTTAACTCAACCACAAGAGAAATGAGTTTAGGAGTTCCCAAACCCAAACCATACACAAGATAGAGGGTTCTAAACCATGTATCCATACCCGAATTCCATACCAATACTCAAATTCCATACCTGTGATCTTTTTCTTCTTCTTCTTCTTCCTTTCTCTTCTCTTCTCTCTCTCTCCAAGACCAAAATGAGATATTTATTTTGGTCTTATCCCTTTTTATTTCACTTTCCAATAAAAGGAGGAAACTTCCTCCCTCTTTCCTTTAAGCCACTTGTCTCTTCCACAATTTTCATCCTTATTTCATTCTAATATCTTTCTTTTATTACTCTTTGGTCCTTCAACTCTTCTACTATTTGCAAATCAATTTATGTTATTTTTATGTACTAATCTTCTTTATTATTTTATTCTTATGCATATTCCTACTTTTGTTTTTATCTTTATTTTATTCCGGAAAAATATACTTTTACTTTTATTATACCCAAAACATGTTATAAAACTTTTAGGGTATAATTTGGGGTGTTACATCCACTGAGCCCTAAAAGCTTGCCAATTACTAGCCAATCAGGGTACATTAAAAGGATTTAAGAAATTTGAAGAATAGAAGACATAAATGATCATAAGTGCATGCGTTGAAAACAGAGAGGACACCAGTTTACCTCAAAACTTTGGCCTAGTGGCCTTCCTCTTCAAGGATGAGGGAATTTAGCCAGCATTCCTTGAGTTGTCATCCTCAAAGGGGTGTTGGTAGGTAGAAAAATGAAGGAAAAATCAAAGATAAGAAGAAAATTAGGAAGCAAAGCTTTAGCATGATTTATTACATTATGTCTCCTTTTCTGGGAGCTTCTTGAGAAGCATATAAGCAAAGTCAGGAAATTACAAAAATGTCAGACTACCATCCATGTAGGGGTAGTTTAGGAAAAAGTCACAAAGGTCAGCGTAGGTGGCTGGAGGCGCCTTGAGTTGCGAAAATTCACGACCACTGTAATTTACGCGATGTTCAATTTTCTTCATCTTGTGGCTCCAATTTCCTTCTGACTTCTATCGTGAGCTACAAGTTCAACTTAGATTCTTCGTGCTTGGATTGGCTCGAACTTTGGCCTTATTATCTTGCAAAATCTACAAAAACAACCACAAAATGCGATTAGTAGTATAGTCGGGACGTTGATGTATAATTAGTTAATTACGTTGACTAGTACACAAAAGTGCTCAAAACCCCTGCGATAAACATGGCTGAAATAGCACTTTTTGGGCACTAATCAATAGAATCATTGTCTGATATGGTGATAATATCTTGATTTTATCTGAGATGAAGAACAATGATAATACCTTAGTGCAATACGAGATAGAGAATAATGATAGTATCTTTGGAATTTTATACCAGGTTCTAAACTATCTATATATTGAGCATTGTAAACCTTGAATGTAAAATAAATGAAAAATATGTGCTCAAAGGAGCAGTATAAGTCATATGATATATGATGTGTGAGGAAGCACAACAGCTGGTATGCGATGATAGTATCACGATTTTAAGAACAAGAATACAGTATTATAAAATGACACGAAAAGTATATGAAATATGATAAGAAAAGAAACATGTTATGAGAAAATAAAGTAGACATGAGAAATAGATAAATATATGTACATGTTATATGTGTCATAAAGATATGCATGCGTTTAAAGTGGGATAACCCTTGTTAGAGGTCGTCCATATGTGTAAATTCCCACTAAGCTATAAGCTTAGCATGGGTGTTTCATTAGTGTGGTATAGAAGAGAAGCAGGAGGGTGATCGATCCATCGATAGCCAGGTCAACTACATCACTAGGGGTCCTTTGGAAGATTTTTATATAATTTAATATGCTTTTTGTTTTCTTTTTGCTAGTAATGTAAATGTTGAACACTTCCATATATGGAGCTTGTATATGTATTTTGTATCTGTTGTTACAGAATATGGTATAAGTTAAATGTTTAACCTTATATGAATGAAAAGCTTAAGGTTTATAAGTTATAGAAAACAGAGCATCCCGGATCCGGTTCGGACCCACCAATTAGGTCGGACCGGGAAGGGGTGTCACAAGTTAATGGTATCAGAGCACCCCGGATAAAGTTCGGATCTGCCAATCGGGTCAGACCTGAGAAGGGGTGTCTCGAGTTAATGGTATCAGAGCCTAGGTTTAGGTGGCTCTTGAGTAGAGTATAGATAGAAAAGCTTGTGTTTAGTAATGTGTTGACTTGATGTGGATGTTCTTGTGTTTTGTACGGTTGGATGTCTCAGAATCAGCTAAAAGCAATTGAAAGAGTTAATCCTGGAGATCAGAGATTATCCGCTTCGGATCCTTCTGAATTTGTCAAAAGGGAGAGCCAAGTGTTGGCTAAGCCAAATGAAGCATTACTGAGGATATCTCAGGATATGACCCGGGTATTAGAAGATGAGCGACAAAGGCGATTGACATGGGGCTAAGAGGAATTCATGGGACAAACATGGAAGAATTAGATAAAGTGAGTTTTGGTTAGAAAAGTTACAAGAATATTGGAGGAAGTTAGATGCCCTCCCGATCAAAGAAGTATCATGTCTGATCTCCATTGTTGCAAGTGAGCTATGACTAGTGAAACTAGCATTGAAAGTCGAGATTCAAATCTGTGACTTGGGAGGTTCTTTCATACAGAGTTCGGGGCAAAAATCGTTCAGAGATGCCAGGGAGACGAGGGGAAAGCAGTTCGGGTGAAGCAAAAGGAACTTGTCGATTGCTGAATATGAGAAGAATTGATCATCTCTGACAGTATGCACCAGGAGTTGGTCCTCCAGCGAGGGCATTTCGGTGTAGGCAATTTGAGGGATAGTGATTCCATCAAAGGTGTGTTGGCACCTATGACTTCTCTCCAACCAGGTGGATTTACATGGGTTGATCCAGACTACAATGAAAATATGAGAGACTAGAAACTAGTAGCAAAGAAAGATCTCAAAGAGAAGTTTTCTAAAGAGACTCGTCTTTCTCGAGGAAAGAGCTAGAGAATCTCCAACTCCAATCGAATCATAGTTTCACCTACGAGAGAGGTAGAGAGCGAGGGTCAATTGTAAAACCCAGTACGGAATTTGAAATTTGTGGGTTGGATGAGAAGAGATTCAGTGCCCTCATTTGCCATCGGCCAGAGGAGTAAGGGTTTGTAGATTGTTGACGGGAGAGGTGCTTGGTCAGTGACTCTTGAACATTGTTGAAAATTGTCCCAGTCGAGAACAATGAATCCTCTGAGTAATGGCATAGAGAGGTCGCGTGCTGTAGTCGGTAGAATGAGGTAAAGGTCAGGCGGGGCGAGCAAGCGCGAAGGGCGAGAATACGAGTGTCGAGAGGCAGTGAATCATCCTATGCCTTGATTCTCCGACACGAGCATATGCAATGAAGGCTCATGAGGATCGAGGATGCTCAAGTGATTCTTCGGTCTATTTTCTATATGATATTGAGATGCATGCATTGATTGACCACAGTTCTACCCATTCATATGTATGCGAACATGTATTTGATAAGATACGGCGATGGAGAAATTAGTATATGACATGCATGTGATTCAAGTCCATTAGGCCACAGTATTCGTGTAAATAAGCGTATACAAATTTCTTTATTGTTATACAGTGTAAAGAGAGTTTCTCAACGATTTGATACCCTTACCATTTCGGGTGACTTGATTTTGGGAATGGATTGGTTGTCTAAGCACGACTGTCGTTAGTATGGTCAAAAAAGATAGTAGTGTTAAGATGCTCCTAACTAGACTAAGGTGATGATAAGATAGAAGGCAGGCTGAACAAGTGCAATGTCCAATGTGATCTCCGCTTATGCAAGCTGTGGAGATTTGGCTGACGAAAGGATGTGAGACATTCTTGGCCATGATACTTGACTCCAAGAGAGGTTAAGCCTCCACACACAGAAACTGATTCCAAAGAAGGGGTGAACTTCCATATGTATTCCCCTTAAGAGTACCCAAGATTCCAATTATATGAGAGGTGGACTTAGCCATAGAAATTATACAGAATGGGGCCCCTATGTCTGTGGCACCGCATGATGGTTCTGTGGACACCCCTATCCCGAGTCCCGTTGACAACCTCACAACTCGCTGGAACTCATGGGCGGGATATCTGGTGTCCCAATATCACACCTGGCCATCTCCACGAGAGCTGAGACTTGTCTCTGCATATTTAATTCACAAATACACACACACAATTTGGTTTAATTTAATACCATTTGGCGTCCTTTTTATACAACAAAAAGGTATACATGAACTATATCTGGCTCTCATCCCATATGTGAGTCAGCCACCTGCACTTAACTTGTACTTGAAAGGGGGTCCCACGACGGGGTGAGCAAAGCCCAGTAGTGGTAATCTCCTACAAGGGTTACTCCCCACCTAAAATGCACATGCAATGGCATACGTAAACATCAATCACATTTCGTACAATTTATACAACATTATATGAAATGTTCTGCGTCATGTATGAGATGCGACCCCTCATGCTCACAACCTGAGCCCAATCGGATTCTCACACCCGAATGCCATGTGAGTCGCCGCCCAAGGCTGAACTCCAATCACTCAACCTATTGGACAACCCTCCAATCTTTAATTTATTAAATCATGATTTTATTTTCTTTTGTGGGCCACGAATTTTTGGGTTTTCACTGCAGGACGCCGTACGTCTTTCCAACATTTTCGCGAACTTACATCGTCGGGAATCATGTCTAACCATGAATAACATTTGTCTTTTCAATCGTGGGAATTTAATTCAAACCACCCCGCCAAACATAATTTTATCACTTGATTAATTTTTATTAATTCATGAGGGTCTCACTTGCACTGTCCATTTTTTCGAGAGTTGACGACCCATTCATCAACACCTATGGACAATCCATACTTCTGAAAACCAAATAATTCCACTCGACGGTAAATGTGACTCATGCATATGAAATGCATGATGTTAATGTATTTCTTTCTTTCATGTTACATGTATATATGAGTGCTAAGCATGAAACATTAATACACCTCGACAATTATAATTTTTACATATAATTTATATCTATGTAATCCATGTTAATACATCAATCTGTATATATTAGCATGATTTTTACACACACAAATAACATGTTATTTAATATTTACAACACAACACACAAATCGCCTTCAAATCTCGACCTTACATAAACAGACACCTGGTTGTCCTTCACGATTCGTCACCGAATTATTGGGATACCAAACACACCATAAACCTAAAGACACTGGGGTCCAGTGGGATCAAAACCAAACCTCGAGTAGTCTAGGACTCATTCAAATCCGGGTCCAATTATCCGCAGAAACAAACATGAAAATTTAGCCCAAACTGTCCGGACTATCTACAAAAGACAAGGGTAAATTGGTCATTTACCAATTTACGATCTAAGGGTCATAATCTCATAAGATTGTATGCCAAAGTAGAGCATAGTATAAGTCAGAATCAAATAAATGAAGATGAGGGACTAATGAGTAAATAAATGAAAGGAAATCAATAAACAGAGATAGATCAAGTTTGTTCTCTCATTTGCGGAGAGAAACTTCTTAAAGAGGAAGGAAGAGAAGAGAAGAGAAGAATAAGAAGAAGAAAAAAAAGAATGAGAAGAGGAGATTAATGAAGATCAAAGGTGTGGAATTAGTAGTGGTTGGTATGGAATTCTTAAAGTTTATATGGATTTCCATGAAATTGTATGATTTCATGGAATCTGTATGATAGTAGCTTGTTCGAACCCTAGGTTTAGTTAGGATTTCATCCCAACCCTGTAACTGTTGGAGGTAGGCTGATAAAACCCTAGTTCTGTATAAGTTGAGCATGAGTCCTCCTTGAGTATAGATTTTCTAGCTTAATTACAAGTAATCGAGTTCGGGGTTTATACCAAACCCTAACTAATCTTCATGTTTATCGATAAATGGCTGGCACCCATTTAGAGTTGTTTTGGGAGGAATTCAAGGATAGGTTTTTGAAGTAAGATGGAATAGAGGAAGAGTATGGAAGAAAAGAGCAAAAGAGGGAAAATTTACTTACTTCACTTCCGCGACTAGTACCAAGCATCGAAGGGTGGTACCCTGCATTCACTTAAGGCAGACCAAATGATATCTAAGACTATCCAGTGGTATCGCACTTCACCTCACTGTGAACCTAGCTCCAGATCGGTACCATTCAAGTGGTATCTACTAACGTCTCCTCAGAGTCCTGGATTTCTTATGGCATTTTGGACATTTTTAAGCCCAACTTCATACACTGAAAAGTATAGGAACCCTATGAATTAATTCAATGAGGGTTCAAATAAGAGGAAACTAAGTAAAAAACCCACTCGTAATTTATTATGGTTTTGATGGGCAAACTTAATGCCCCCATGATAGGATAGTAAATTCCTCAAACAAGTATAATTTTAAAAGTACAAATAAGTAGATAAATTTGTTATATGAAAAGTACAATTTCAACATGTATATCAGGGACATTTTGATAATTAATATCTCCTAAGTATACATGATATCAAGAGGTAATTCATGTATAAGGAGATATCTTTTAATACATGAAAGATTATTAAGAAAACATAATAATACTTCACTGGTCGCCACAATCGTAGAAGTCATGATAGGTATGCCTATGTGGACATATTTCTATAGCATACGCATACATAGCACGAGGCCCTGTCAGTTTCAATGACATAGATCCTATCTGATCACTATACGCCCTGTCAGATTCATACTGGGACTGATCTCAAACAAGGTCAGAAGAAAAAACCCAAAAAGAATCAACATCGTAACCTAAATTTCACATCAGAAAGTGTAAGCTACTATAGTATAGTGGTTTAGGTCGAACTCAAGGATGGTTTTTTCGCAAGAAAATGATTCAAGCAATTGATGTAAAATGGTGATTTCACTTGGATTTGGGGTTTTTTTTAAAAACAAGCAGGATTGGTGGTTTGAAACTACAAACAAAATGAAATAGAATGTAAAAGAACTTCTCAAGTCTCAGCCACCGGGTTTGAAGTTTTAGGGTGACCGAGGGGTCCTCAGGCCCTTTTCCTCTGCCTGAGCATTTAATTTATAATCATTTCCAACTGACCTCCATTTAGCCATAAAATCAAACTCTAAAAAGATTTTCTCGAGATAGAGCATTTATTGGTCATTTATGTTTCAGCAAAGAAAATGGATCCTTTCACCTAACCTGGCAGAGGCAACAAATGGCAACTGGGTTTAGCCCAATGGATCTATGGTAAGCATCCACTGAGCCCTGTGCTTGCCAAGTAATCGTCAATCGTGGTACATCAAAAGAATTTAAGGTCGAGGGGCAAGATACAAAGACATAAAGGATCATGGGTGCATGCGTCAAAACAAAGAGGACAATTTCAGCTTATCTCAAAATTTGGCCCGTGGCCTTCCCCTCTTCAAGGATGAGGGGATTTAGGTAACCATCCCTTGAGAGTTGTCATCCCTAAGGGGTGTTTATGTGTGAGAAAATTAAGGAACAAGAGGGAGAAATCGAGATAAGAAGAAAAATGGGAACGGTTTCTTCTGCATGTTTCACTGTTAATCCGTCCTCTATCGAGTCTAATCCAGGCTACATAACCGCTGTCCAATGGGAACACAAAATGAACGTACCATAAATACAGCTGGGGTAGTTAGAAAAGTCGTCACAAAGGTCAACTGAGGCATCACAGTTGCGAAATTCACAACCCCCCGCAAAATTTCTGCAAAGGTTCCAATTTTCTTGTGTTATGGCTCCAATTTCCTTCCGATTTCGCTGTGGAGCTACAAGTCTTGGCCAGATTCTTCGTGGTGGTTGGATTGACTTGAATTTTCCCGATTATCTTGCAAAAACTATAAAACAAATTCTTACAAAATGCATTAGTAGTATACCGGGACCTTGATGTGCTAATCAGCACTTACGCTGGATTAGTACACAAAAAGTGCTCAAACTCGGAGCAAACATGGCTCAAAATAGCGCTGGGGCAATTAATCAATGAGATCACTATCTCTATATACAAAGGATAATACCTTCTGCACATACAGCTATCTCCCGTATCCACTTTTGTGTATTTGCACATGAACATGTTAAAACAGAGCAAGCATATGTAAAGGAACATAAAGATATGATATGAGAATCATAGCACCGCTTATACGATGTTAATATATAGTTACAAGAACAAAGAAAACACAGATAAATGATACTTACAAGTATATAAACATTACAAAAAAATGTTATGAGAAAATAAAGTAGACATGAGAAATGGATAAATATACGTGTCATAAAGATATGCATGCGTTTAGTGGATGACTCCTGTTGGGAGGTCGTCCATATGTGTAAATTCTTACTGTTATAAGCTTAGCATCGTGTTTAACCCAGGTACGTACAAAAGAGGAAACCGTAGGGTAAGACGATCCACACGCAGCCTAAGGTCACGACATCACTAAAACCACTGAAGATTGCATAACGTGACATGTCTTTTGTTTTCAGAACAATGTAAATGTTGAACACTTCCATATATGAGCTTATATAGCTTGTATCCGGTTGTTACGAATATGGTTCAAGTTAAATGTTTAACATTATATGAATAAAAAGGAAGTTTATAAGTTATAGAAAAGATAGCATCCTTGGTCCCATTCCTGACCCACCAATTAGGTCTGACCAGAAGGGGTGTCACAAGCTGAAGTGGGTATCGTGTGAGCAACTTGATCATGTCCTCTGATCCGCCAATCATGTCGGACTTGAGAAGGTGTCTCACTGTGGTCCATCTCGCCCATATCCACAATATACAACTATATCACAATAGTCCATATGAGTTTATTATTACAACATCCTTATACAAAACATATATTAAAACTTAGCTTGTTCTAATACAGCTCAAAAAATATTTATCAAATCATATCCCCGCCCCTTCAAAATCACCAAATAAATAGCTGCCGCCTCCCCGTGTACCACTTAACTCGTAAAGGAAACCCACGATGCGAGCAAACAGCCCAAGAGAATAATTTTTATAAGGGCTACTCCCACCTATGCACATGCAATGTTAATTTACACATCTACAAAAACATACAAATTCCAATCCTAAATGTCTACACATGGATGAGAATGTGACTCACCTTCCCATGTCCCGAGTCCTCATCAACCCTCTACACATGCATATGTTAGCAGTGGTGAAACTGGCCATTTATGCTCCATCAATGACCATTCTTTCCCAAACGCATTTTTCTTTATAAATCAAAAATCCATTAGACAACTCTAATATTCACTTTCCTTGTACCAAGCAATCAGGTTTTGTGAGTAGCACTCCATCTCACCGTAGGCTCAGCACGCTTCCAACACTTACAACCATCACTGGATACATATGTCTAACCAAGAATACGTTTTTCACGAGTGCGTGATCTATCCCTTCTGGCTATACACAATACACGATTTTCATTTCCTTTTTCTTTATGCAACCACGGTGACTCATTTTGATCGTTGTTGCATTTTATCGAGCCCACCATCTAACACCAAACAATAATATGTCGATTACCAACCATGCACTCACATTCCATTTAATGCGATGTCCCCATGCATATGCAAAGGTAACATGCCATCAGATGTTATATCATGTCACATGCATAATGAATGCTGGCATGAACAACACAACCACACTACTTACCATGTCATGGACAATCACATCATTTGCATATGACTCCATGAATCATTTCATTCATGTCAACCTATCATGCCCTCGCACATATTTCGACATTCACATTCAACATGGTATCTATGATCAAGCAATGACACACACAAGCAAGCCATGTAATGGCCATCGCATAAACAATTCATCTCATGTCAACATAAAGAAAAGGCACACACATTGACACCCAATGCTTTTATTTCTTTCTCTCACGTTTTGTTTTTTTTTTTTTTTTCAATTGCAAACCCTCACGCTTCTCCAATTTGACCTTTTCTAACTAATCCTGCTCTAAAGATATGCCCATTTGCATCACAAACCAACCCTCGCTCCCGTTTTGTTCCATTTATTTCATCCTTGCTCTCAAGTTCAATTTATTTTTAAATCAACTTTACCTAATTTATTTATTATACTTTCAAGATTGTTCTCAAAAATCCCATTGGGTTCGCCAGCGCAACGGTCACCGGAAAACGGAAATTTGGTTATCTTCAATTTAACGAAATCAACCGGGTAACTAGATTTCGAGGGAATCAACTTAAATCTGAAGTCCGTTTCATCAACCGAGATCCAGACAATTTTTCTAGGCTTTCTCGAACCATTTTGGCACCTCTTTACTATCTTGCCATTTTTTAAAAAAAAATAAATTTTTCCCGTGTTTTACATTCTTTCTCCTCTTTAACACTGCAATCCTCAGTTCCGAATTGACACACACTAGCATACACACAATCACATGCATATACATAATCAACAATACTGGCTCCATAGTGTGAGAGGAAACATACCTTGAATAATTGATTGATCTGCCGGTTCAGTCTGAGGTGTAATGGTGTAGACATGCCCCTGGGTCCCCGAAGTCCCGATCTATGAGCCCCAGACCGACCTCGACTCCATGCCCCGGGCCTCCTCCGTCTATCTACGAGTCAATCTGGCTCCTATGCTACACCCTCGGGACTGATTCCATCCCCTTGCCCCGTGCTAGGGTAAGGAGAGACAAACTGTGTATGTGCATGTCCCACTAATGATTGGGATGAGGTGTCCCATAACCCTGGAATCCTTGTCTCTATAGGAAATCCCATCTCATGTGTCAAGGCTGGTGGCAATGATAGCATGTCATCTGCCCCATCCGTCAGATGCCCCGACTGACCTTCCGGTCCCAATAACCCTGCTTAGCCCCTCGTCCCAAAATCTCCCACAGCGTCCCCACTTATTCCCCCGAGCTAGAAGAAGACCATTCTCCCTTCTTCGACTAACACCCGCATCACTGATGCTCGCGGCGCCATCAATCTCTTCGTGGCCAAAGTTGTCTCGACCATGGTGTCCATCTCATGGGAGGAGAACCCACACCTTACCTCCTGATGCACACCTTCTTCGCACCATTTCCTCACCCTGGCCATGTCGGTGGCCACATGGGCCATTAGAAAAACTGCCAACTTTCTATGAACTTAGCCACATACTCTAACACTGGCCATTGTTCCGCTTACCTAGGAACTCTGGCCCAGATGTCTAGGCGCTTGCCTGAATGCCCATGGAGAGCCATGGAACTCTCCTGGTATGTCAATAGTTCTATGTCCTCCAAGGCCTTAACCCAATCCCACCATGCTTTGGATTCAATTCCTCTAGTTGGAATGCCGTTTCATTTTTATCTGTGGCATCTGAGCTTATCTCCACGGCTTCCAATATTTTCTCGATCTACTGAACCCCCACATTCCTTCCTCGACTTTAAGCATCAACACACATGTCAAATAGAAATTGAGATATCTTTTTCTTTTATTTTGTTAGTGGTGCATAATGCCAAACACTAATAAGTATCGCTCCCGAACTATCATGTCTATTTATTTTCCAAACCCCTAAGGTTATTCTCTAACTTTGTCCATCCCTTACTATATACATCCTTCACATGGCTTTTCACACAATTTGTAACACACAAACATTGAGCATGTGTTAGAACACAAAACATATAATACACCATGGACCTAATAATGATTTAACCCATGCCCAATACCCCCAGTATTCGTACCTAGACTCGATACCTAGCTAAGACAAACTATATCGTGACTATACTTGTGATACCCACACCCGAGCCCCTAGGTAATCATTTACCTAAGCTCTTATACTACAAGCCGTGACGGCTCTTTAAAAACCTGTGGGGTCCCGATTTACAACCCGTCAACTCCCTAATTCGCGGGATTTCAAAACCCATACTACACTGCTGGTGTCCTATTTATTAGGATCCATATTTTCACAAAACGGCAGTAGTCTCTTCAAGAGCTCTACCAAATATACAACCCAGATAAGAATATATCCATGACCCATCTTTGGGTCTCAATGTATAGTAATGACCACACGTGGTCCATCTCATTCCATACCCACAACATGAAGCAAATCATATCATAGTCCATAAGAGTTTATTACAACACTTTATACATAACATATATTAAAACTATCTGTTTAATGTAGCTTACAAAAATACTTCATCAACACACATCCTGCATCCTTCAAAATCACGCACACACCCATCCTCCACACCACTTGCACCTAAAATATGGTCCCATCACAGAGTGAGCAACGCCTAGCAGAGAACAATTCCCACATAGCCTGTCCCACCTGGCGTAAATGCATCCATTCACATTCACAAAACACACATCCCTACTCATACTGTCCATTACATTAGATCAGACTCATCTTTTCCACAAACCTAAGTCCTCACTAACTCCCTCCACATGCTGCGAGTGTGAAAACCGTCATTTATTCTCCATCAATGACCATTTTTCCTAAACAAAAGCTTTTTGTTTTATAAATCAAACTCCATTGGACAAACTCTGATATTCACTTGTTTTTACTAAGTCCTATGTGTTTTTGTGTGTAGAAAATTTCCGAGGTTTCATCGTTGTGCTCGCATGCCCTCCAACACTTTCTAATCTCACTGCTAAGACACACATACTAAACTCAGTCATCTGTCTACCCATACCCACTATTACACCCTAAACACATATTTTCTATTTCCTTTTTCTTTTATCCAACCGGTGGAGACTTTATACTGAGATGTTGTCCCATTTACTAAGCCCACCATCGAATACTAAACACAATGTCACCTACATGTACTTCCACACATACCATCAAACAATAAACACCAGGTTTCCATTTACCAACCATGCACTCACCCATTTAATGCGATGTCCCTTGCATGGTAGCAAGATGTCAGCATGCTGCACCATGTCATATGCATAATGAACGCTACATGACAACACAATCCACACCACTTTACTCCGATGTCATGGACAATCACATCACCGATATGACATCCATAAATCTTGGCCAGTCCATGTCAAACCCGGTCACAATGATATGATCAACATCACATCTAAGACATGCCCATCTTTCAAGATCAAGTACACACACAAGTAATCCATGTAATGGCCATTGCACATAACAGTTTGATCCTGTTGTCACATATTAGAGCACACGCGATCGACACCCAAATGACGTCGATACTCTTAGTCAAGCAATGACACTTGATCCTCAAGACTGTACTAGTATTAGAGATGCCTAAGTCTGATTCATGCCATCATAGTCCACTACTTAATGATGCTGACTTAGTTCCAGAAACCAGTCCCCAACAACCCAAAATTCGACACAACCACACAACCGCTTTATGTCAGCCACGGAAAATGGACCATAATCAGATATCGAGGTTCTATTTCAGGATTCAACAAATTAACAAACAAGTCTTCTAGATAGAGATACAATTTTGCCAAATATTACCTAGTCCACATTCTCACTTTTACCAAATCGAAAATCGGGCCTAAAATCCGGATGATTCACAAATGTATACCATGGCGGGCCTTAAAATTAACCATAACTTTGATATATGTTCACTAAGTATGATTCAAAAAGCTCAAACACCTGTCTCTCAACACAGGTCACACTTCCTTGAAGTACATGTCCAAATTCTCCTTTACAACCAAAATCAGCTCCCAAAAATGGATATCACAACAGGTCAAACAAGGCACTATTCTATAAACCCATTATTTTGCCAAACAACCCTTTACTAAGATTAAAACTCAACCAAACAGCCCCTTAGACATTAAAACTCCACCAAAAATCCCTAGAATGGAAAAATAAACCAAAGTAGGAAGAATCCCTACCTCTTGAGTGTAGAAGAAAATCTAGAAGTCCCAAGGACACTTTAAACCCAAAACCTATGATTTCCCAGAACTCACTTCACACCGCTTAGTATCATCTGGAACTTGGGGATGAGAACTCACCGCTTAAGAATCCCTGAGTCAGCCACGGAGTTCTGACTGATCCAACTGCCTTATTCAACCCAAGAGTACCATGTCCCGCGGAGATGTTTTCTTTTCTGCCTTGATTCGCCCAGTTGTTCACCATGTCCAAGACTTTTATTTGTTCATTCCAATCGCTTGTTTCAACCATCCATTAATTTTATCTCGTTTCATTGATGGCTACCTATAAGGAATGTACTCGGGCAAGGAAATGTCTCTTGTTGAGGTCCCGCTATGGAGAAGGAAAGTTGAGAAACCAGGTCGCTTCCCAACTTCCATGCCCACCGAGTTCTGATCCATGCCTTGGCCGAGGATGTTGTGAAGTACGAACTCGACCAAGCACACCACGACCACAAAGCAATTCAGACAAAGATAAAGAAAAGAAGGCCGAGGCAAGTTGAGGGCTGCTGAAGGACGAGTCACGGCGAACAAGGACGAGTCAGTAGGCCAAGGACGAGCTACACGTGGTTCAGACGAAGTCAGGCAAAGATCAAAGCCACATCAGTTTCAGTCAACCAAGAGGCTTATACCCAGGTGGAGGCTCTGTGGAGCCGCCAACCATAATGCCATGGACTAAGCCCTTCCAAGCAGCCCTGACTGGCCAAGGAAGCGGGTGATTGCCGTGAATGGAGATTCCAGGCCTTTACCTTACTTTCGCCTCCGGTGTCGCTTCTTCATTGTCACGAAGTTTTCCTGTGTTTGATTTCAACTTTCAAGTTCGCTGAGGGGAATACGTAAGAACTGACCGATAACAAAGCAACCAGTGTTTTTCTTACACCCAGCCCTCCAGGAACCCGAGATCGAGGCTCTGCATAAAGGCCAACTCTCTACCCTGGCCAGTCGACCTCGACCTTCCCGACTTACATGGTTTGAGAAATGTTCGCAACCAGTCGTCAAAGTCCCGCCTGCATTTAGGGCTTTTCCCATAATTTTATGCTTATTCTATTAACTTCGAGCTCGAGCCTCGACTTCCATAATGTCAATCTCGATTAAGGCCGTATCTACGAATATTTTCCTTTAGACTATTTGGTCCTTTCATCTTCTTTACCATCTTATTTTACAACCTGGGCTGCGAGGCTTCCAGTCCATTCATCTCCTTTAATAACTGAGTTGTTGTTCGCTTAGCGTCTTAGCTACATGGCTCTTAACAAACTAAGCTACTGGGCTCTTATTGAACTGAGCTACTGGGCTCTTATAGAACTGAGCTACTGGGCTCTTATTGAACTGAGCTACGTTGCTCTTATTGAACTGAGCTACTGGGCTCTTATTGAACTGAGCTACTGGGCTCTTATTGAACTGAGCTACGTGGCTCTTATTGAATTGAGCTACGTGGCTCTTATCAACCGAGCGTGACTTTTCTCGAATCAAGGCCTTTTTTCAAAGGGGTATCTCAAAGGGAAGGCCTTTCGTAAATTGAAAGAAGGGTTGACACTTGCGTCACTGAACCGACACAAAGCGACTCAAGGCAGCTTATTCTCTCAAGTAAAGCGCCTCGAATTTCTTTAATGTTCGGAGGGTGGTTGCTTGTTCAAAGATGCCTTTATTTTGTCCTGGATTTGGCTCTATTCCGTGGATCAAGTGACTATAAATCCTAAGAAATTCCCTAATGAGACTCTCAAGGCACACTTGGTTGGGTTTAACTTCTTCTCGTAGTCCTTGGGATCTGAATCCATTCCAGGTGTATTCAACGTCATATTCTTGTTTGACTGACTAACATTATGAAAATGTTCATATATCATGAGTCGCCTACAAAGTGAATATGTTACAATCATAGGTGGCCCCAGTGTTCTTCAACCAAAAAGGCATCACCTAATAACAGTACATTCCCTGTCTGGTCACGAATGAGGTCTTCTCTTGGTCGTTGGGGTCCATTCTTATCTGATTATAACCCGAGAAAGCATCCATGAAGCTGAGGAGTCAGGGCTAGCAAGGGGCGCTCCATCGTGTTAATCCGGGCAGGAAAGCTATCTTCAGCAAGCTCGTTAACATTGGTAAACTCAATTTGCAGTCGCTTCATTTGCTTCGACGAGAACAACATTACCTTAACTACCGGGATAATCTACTTCTGATGTACCTCGAGCTCGATGAGCTCACGACCTCTTCGTTGATCACCTTCTACCTTTCTGGGGTGAAACTTCTCATTTTCTATTTAACAGTTTTGAAGGAGGGAGTGACATTCAAATTTTATGGGTGATAACCATTGGTCAATTTTCCATGTCCTCTTTGCTTCCAGTTTAATACTTCCCATTTTTCTTTAAGAAGCCGATAAGGAGGTTCGATGTCCCCGGCCCAATTCGGATCCGATGTGTGCGAGGTGTTCCGTTGGTCACAAGCTGTACTTGTTCCAATTTCTCTTCTAAGGGTGTTGGCTGGGTGTCCGGGCCCATCTCTCATGACGAGCTCATCCATGTGGATACGGTCAATCCGCTTACTCTTCATTAACGCTGCTAGCACTTCCTAGCCTACCGCCGTCCGCTCGAACCATTTCCAGACCATTCTCCGTAGGGAATTTGACAACCATATGATAAGCGAAAGGGATGGCCTTTATGGCATTGAGAAAGCTCGCCCAAGAATATGTTGTATACCAAGGAGCATCCATTATGTGGAATTTTATCGTCATCAGGTCTCGGCATGAGGGGGTCTCCCAAAGCGAGTACTAACCGTATTGTCCCTTGGCCCAACTTCTCCTCCGATGCCCATTTTGCCGAATCGCCGATGTGGAAAATGATGTCGGTTGAGCTCACGTTGCTGATCAGACCTGGAGAACTATTTTCCTTTGTCGGGCCACTCACTAATTCTTATTACCAACGGGTCATCATAGGGATGTTGGAAGCCTTCCATGTCAGAGTCCGAGAAGGTTCCGGTGGTATCTAACCAAGGGAGGTTGGACACGGTTTGTACCTCCCAGTGTCTCCCCTGATCTGATGTAGAGTAGGTGAGCCTTCCTGGCTGACCTGGATTCCCCACCATCGACGAATCACCCGAAAATCACATTGATCTCTCCCAGGGGTCGTTGATGCTGGGCTGAGGCTGGTTGACGAGGTGGTGGAGGAGGTGCGTGGTTCCGATCTTCTAGAGCCACGTAACGGCGGAGATGTCCCCGTCGGATTAGGAATTCGATTTCTTTCTTCAGTTGAATACAGTCATATGTTTGGTGCCCATGATCTATGTGGAACTCGCAGCACCGTCATGTCTTTGCTGGTCCTGTTCGACTCCAAGCTAGCCCCCGACGCTACTCCTTCGCTCTCGAGACGATCTCTCGCCTTTTCTATTCCTCCATGGAGATCGTCTCTGCCTCTTCTGCCTTCCTCGGGGCTTGGCCCCGCTTTCTTCTCGGCTCTTTATTTTCCTCATGGGAAGAGCTTCCTCGCTCAGAGTCTCATCAAGGGCCTCCTGTCATTCATGTATTTTTTCTTCTACGAGCACTCGACCATGCTTGCCTGAGGGTTCTTCGAGATTGAGAACATTAGGTCTTTGGATTGTATGCCTAGCCCAACGATAAAGGCGGTGAAGGAAAATTTCTCATCTAGGATGTCTACCTTTAATGACTCCGAGTTTAACCTATTGACGTAGGACCTCAGATTCTCTTATGGGCCTTGCTTACTATATGTGTGGTAGCTCAACTTCTATCGTACGTCCGGCTCCAACAATGAAGTGGGATACGAAAGCCATGAGAGCTCTCTAAAGGATGAGATTGAGGTCGAAGGGAGCCCGTTGAACTGTGCCACAATGTCAGCCTTAGCCGTGATGGAAAAAGGCCTCACATCACACTAGTCCTGTAGTATCCCAGGCAACTCCCTATAAATCTTCAGAGGTGGTGAGGTGGTCTTACTCGGATCCTTTGTCCCATCAAAGGCCTCAATCAACGACATCCTGAATTTCGCCGGGATAGGGAAGTGTAGCACCCTGACTGTGAACATGGATTCCATTTCATGTACCACAGCATCCATGAAGACTAGGGCTCGACCTTTTAGAGCCTTCTTCATGTGGCTGAGCTCTATTTGGATGTCTTGGAACCGGTGCTCCCAAGATTGTTCTCCCTTCTTCTGCTGATAAGGGGTTGGCTCATCACCTCACTATTCCCGCCAGCATCCCTCATTGCACTTATCCCCTGGGCAAGGTAGGATCATGCCCTTGTCTCTAGCTTATTTTCTCCTCCTCCATCACCGCCCCGGGGTGCCGAGGTGTTGCCGTTCCTCTTGTGGAATGGTATTGTCGCTCTATAGGCTTGTTGTGGCTTCGTGGGTGTTGCCCTTCTCCGGGTGAGTGCTCTTATCCGCCAATGCGCCAGCTCCAAGAGCGTCTCCCGTCGTCTCGCATCACCCGCCGTCTCATGGTCTTGCATCCTCAGGGGGTTGGCGTGACTCCTGCTCATGTTTCGAGTCGATACCATAAATCACTAAGAAATCAGTTGATTTGTAGCTGAAATCTGCTCCAAATGAACGACAAACCGATGGTTCTTTCTATCAAAATCAATGAGCCATTGAGTCACTGGCCGTCTGGCTTCGCCGGATCGAAGAGTACAACCTCGCATGTAAATGGTGGTCCGGGCAGAGAATGCCAGCCTCCTCTCCGATGCCTGCCGCTTTTCTTACAAAAGGAAAAAGATCAATTATTGATAGTTTTGTGATTGCGGTACCTTCTTCTGCGGAATTGCTCTATTTATCGGTGATCGCATGACTTTCCTTGTTAGACTACGATACGACATCTCTCCCAATCGGGTAGGGAATCCCTTTTCCTTATCACAACCAACATTAAAGGATAATTAGGGCCGTGGATCGTGAGAGATCCTTCCCTCCCCAATGAGTGGAGAGTCGATCATGGAGACTGGGTACTTCCCTTTTATACGTCTCGTTTGGTGGATGGTGGACCATCCATATTACCTATTTATCTGACGTGGCGGGCTTAGTTTCTAACCGGGGCTCGCGCCTTAGAAGTGATCACGATACCGTCATGGGCCGAGCTCTCATGTTGGGCTCGCTTCCAAGCCTGCCCACTAAGCCCACCTGCCTCGCTGGTGGCTCATTCCTCGGGTCCGCGCTCGGCCCATATGCATGTTTTTAGGCATCATCAATTTTTTCACCAAGCTATTGTTGTAATGAAATTAAAATCATTTTGTTACTAAAAAACACTATGAAATTATAGACTCACTAAGAATTTCATTCATTGATTTACTATAAATATTAGTACAACATCACTAACAATTAAACAAGCAAGAACACAGTTTAGGTTTGAGGGAGTTATCTTTTCTTTTATTTATTTTATTTAGAGATCGTCTATTTTATTTCTTATCAATGTACTTCTTCCATGTCTTCTTTATCATATCCTTTGAGTTTTATAAAAAAGAAAAAAAAATTATAAAAAGGATAAAAGGGAATTGATTTTCATCATATATACCAATCTGGGCTAAAGAGAACTTTATCAAAATAAAATAAGGAATGCATAGAAATTCATGGAAGAAGACACAATAATCAAAAGTACTCCTTACAATCTGACCTAGACTCTAGGATATTGAAATAATACTGAATAGTTGTAACTTAGAGAACAAACCATAGCAACACCATTCATCAACCCTCAGTACTAGCATAGAAATTGTGTGTGTCTATATATATATATATATATATATATAGAGAGAGAGAGAGAGAGAGAGAGAGAGAGAACAAACCATCCCTAGTACTAGCTATTTTAGGATATTTGGCTTGGAACCTATTTAATTGCCCACAAGACTCATAGCAACACCCATTGAATCCCTAGTGTCAACTTTATAACAAACCTAAAGATGATCAATATTAAAATAGAAACTTATGAATCTATCCTCCCCACAATTGTATTATATAGTGCTTCATGGTTTTGTTATGAGGTGTTCCTCTAAAAGTGCCTCATACCACTAGATATTGTCCACACTTATTAATTGATAATTCGCCCCCATCTTATTCAAACCATGAGGGACTTTGGGCGTATACCTATCAAACCTCCTCAACAAAGTACCACCGATTATTTCACATGACATCAATCCACTTTCTATACCTACCGCAACACTCTAACTTGGCGCCCCTTGAGAGCTTACTCTTATCTAGGTCAACTCCGCCTATCCGATAGAGCACACAATTACACAATTGCCTAAAAGCACACCACTAACGCTCTCTTAATATAGTTATTCAAATCACCTGCTGTATATGTGGTTACCTCATTTAACTAAGAATTATTTTGAGACTAGTTGGGTCATATTTAGTGAAATGGGGAAGGGTTTGAAATTATAGTTATGATAGTGCAAAAAATTACCAATAATCTTTTTTTGCTCAAATTTGATGCGGGTGTCTCCCCTGCTCACTTTGTGTCAGAGCATCTTCAACCATTTCTAATGGATCGTGAGGTTGTGTGCATCGATGTATCCAAAATTCAATGAGGTTCTTGTTTGGTATAATTGATCCATCCAAATTTACTCCAAATAACCTAATTTTTCAACAAGGAAAAACAACTAACCTTGACAAAGATGGAGAGACTATCAAAAGAATGTTTTAAGCTCAAGAGGTTGATTATGTACATGAAAATTAAGTGGAAAGAACATATGAATTAGTCATGATGAGACTACACAAACCTCAAGATACATAATTCTTTGTTCAGTTAAATCTCATCAATATATGTTTTGATTGGTTTGATATTTTGTAGATCATAAATTGTCTCAAAATGTAAAATTGACTTGAAGTATAAATAAGCTAAATGACTTGAGTTTCAAATCTATGGAAATTTAGAGTGAATTATTAGTGATGATGAATCCTTTTTTTTTTTTTGAGTTTTGCTGTTCACCAAAGTCCCATATGGGCTAAATATAGTAAAGAATTAGATGTTAACAAGTATGGACAATATCCAATTGTATGAGGTCTTTGTGAAGCCCGAAAATAACACTATTATACTAATGTCGAGATAGTTAGGTCCATAAGTTTCCAAACAAGTGGTATCATACCTAAGGGGTTCAATCATAGTCATGTATCGTGGAATCCTTTGTTCCTAAGAAACAAAATTGGCCATGATGGATAATAGGCCAAACCAAAACTCTTGTACTTCTCCATAGAGCCGGTTGACTCTAAAACGGAGCAACTTCTTAGGCGGGCAACCCAAGCTCAATAAGGATTTCTATCCATTTGTTATTTTTGTTTGTTTTTTGTTTTTTTACTATCTTTTGCATATTGATCTTGTTTTTTTGTTTTTTTTTTTTGTTCATTTTGGTTTTTTTTTTTTTTGCGGTTTCTGCAAGACTTCGAGCCGATTATATGATCGGGAGAGTTCATCCGTGCATTAAAGCCAATGATCTGCTTGATCATCCTTGGGACTCCTCTATTCTTACTTTTAATATTTCATACATTGAGACAATGCATGTGTTAAGTTTGGGGGAGTTATATTTCTTTTTTTAAAATATCTAGTTTCAATGTCTTGTAATATCTTATGTCTTCTCGTATGCTCGTCTAGTTTTAGTGCCTTTGAGAGCTGGGTTTTGTTCAGTGGGTTGATTGTTTTGTGTTAGTTGTGTGTTTGTTTTCTTAGTTGTTTTCAGTTTAAAAGTTTATGTTTCAAGAATAAAAAACATTAAATTTTCAAAAAACATGAATAAAAACAACTTGAGTGACTTTTGGCTTGATTTTTTTTCAAAAAAGCCGATGATGAAAACTTGATTTAACCTCTAATAGAATGTGGAAAATAAGAGGTATGTTTTTACAAATATTCATGTGTGACCCTCTTATTGGTTATTTAGCTATAAACTCTTAGCACTTTAAAGCACAAGTCACACCCTCTTAATCAATTTTTTCTTGGCTTGGAGAAGAGTTATGTGAACACCATGATTTTGATCTATAAAAACTTTAGAACTTGTTTAATTATCTCTCAAGGAAAAATCCTAGACAACACAACAAAAAAGAAGTTATATAGACCATCTTTGGACCGCTTGAGCCTTTCTTGCCAACCTGTACATGTTTATATCCGTAGTCACCATTTTTAAGCCTAATGAACCTTTTATTTTTTGTGAACCTATTAAGGGCTATATTGATTTTGGTGAATGGTTGAAGTGATGAAAAAAAAACGAAAAAAAGAAGAAGAATAAAATAGAAAAAAAAGAGTAAATAATATAATCCATAAGAGTCCTAATCACGCCTCTTACCATAATTACATACCCGACTATTATACAATAGTCCAAAAGAATTCTAATTACAATTCTTTTACATAAAATATTTTTTACAAAAGCATTAATAAGGCCACATGTCGGCCTTCTTCACACCACAAATTTCGCCTGAGCGCCGTCTCCTATAAACTCCCCGTACTGGGGTAAGTAGGTCCCGTGATTGCAGGAGCAATGCCCAGTAGTGATAATCCCTTACAAGGGTTACTCCCCACCTAAGTGCTCATACAATGATCAAACCAACCCATACACATCCAAGTGAAAATGTCTATATGAATGTCGTATGTCATGCATGGAATGTCTTCATGCCCATATCCCGAGTCTCTCACCGACTCCCTCACACATGCCTATGCCAAGTGTGACAATCGTCACTAGTAGTACCAATGACACACATATACCGAGCCCTTATTGGCTCACCAGTACCCAATGCAAGTGACAATAGGCAACTAATCCCAAGTCAATCCCGACTCCAATCACACAACTTTAAGTCTATGTGATAACCATAACTGTGTGTCTTCTTTGGGCAACGAAACTTTTCAGCTTACATCGCGGATCTCTTACACCCATACGTAACTTTTCGTATCACAATCGCGGGTCTCTTTACACCCATGTTCCGTAAGCTTTTCACCCGAGGGGATTAACGAATTCCTTCTTAATTTGCCCAACACACATTACCTTATTTCACTTTTTATGTTTTTAAACCGTGAGACATTTACTGGATGTCGTCCAAAGTACGAGCTCACTACTCCATTCATCAACATTGATGATGAATGACCATACCCATGCACATAAACCCAATATTATGATGTCCCTGTGCATATGAAATGTAGATATGCCATTTCATGGTATGTCATGTTACATGCATAATAAGAGCTACATGCAACATTTATAAATTTTGGATAAATATATTTTCTACATATAATTTACATTCATCACCATTTCCATGTTAATACATCACGTAAGCACATATTAACATGATATTTCCACACAACAGCATGTTATTTAATATGAATATCATGCCTGAAACATTAATACATAGGCCAATTTATACTTGTCCAACTGTGTTTCAGGATCTAAGAGTTGAGAAGCTGACTAGTCATCAAGAGCCATGAGATTTATCAAAAATAAAATAAAAAATAAAGGGGCCATGATATTAAGACTTTGTCCTAGGTGAATCATAGTTATTTGAGGCGTAAGGCGCATCGAGGCACAAAGTCTCTTGGGGCATTGAGGTGCAAGACGCACTTGTGCAGCCTTTTCTAAGTAAGGCGCACCCTACCGAATATAAATAAATATATAATTTTAATGTAACACACTTATAATACTAATTTAACATGCTTACAACCTTAATATAACTTTTGTGAGACTTTAAAACCATGTTTTCTAAGGAAGAATAAAATGGTAATTTTGGTCACCTGAATTTTTATAGATCTTGATGAAAACTGACTTCACCATTGGAATCGTCTCGAAATCTAGCTACTTAATGGCCAAATTTCACACTCCGAGAGAGTTGGAATTTCACGTTTTCGAGGCAATCGAGGGATGTAGGACACTTGGCATGTTTAGTGCCAAGAGGCTACACGCGGTTCAAAGGCGGCGAGTCAAACATTGATCTCAAGTGGGGCTCACATGACACATGGCATCATGCCATTAGAGGAAATCTAAAGCTGTCGGATAAGAGGATAGTGTAATCCTCTCAACCAATAGGAATTTGACATGTGGAATTGAGAGGACTTGTCTCTTGTCCCAATCTTGACCAAATGGATTGGGAGAGGAGGAGAGGAGAGGAAAAAGAGCAAACGGAAGAGAGAGGGAAAGTGTGGGATTTTTAGAGAGAGAAGCTCCACCTTCTCTCTAAAATTCCTACGATCACCAAGAGCTCCCACGAGGCAAGAAGCTTAAGTTGCTCCCCTACGGCAAGTGACTACACGCGGTACCAGCTTTTGGTGGAGTTTCTGACAAACTCCGAAAGGTAGGGCTTTCCCATTTGCTTTACGCTTTATGTCATGTAAATGGATGGGATTATGAGCCCGACGGCTGTGGTTTCGTTCTAAAAGATTTTGACCTATAAGAAATCCCTAGAGTGTTTTGGACGCAATCCACTGATTTGCTCAGGTGATTGTGTGGATGTTGTGTTATTGCCATGAGTGAATAACATGCCGATTGTGGATTTCGAGGGGCTGCCCAAGATGAACTGTCAGAGATTGTGCTCAAATTCATGTGAGCTAAGCTTAGGTTATTGTTGTAAATTGAATAAATATGATTTATGAAATTAATTATATAATATATGCATGAGTGATATATTAGCATGTGTTGAATGTTGGTGTGCGCTGCATTACACTTAGGGGTGGGGAGTAACCCAAGTAGGGAAATTCCACTATCGGCCATTGCCTCACTCCCGCCGAGGGAATATACTTTTCGTGCAAATCGGGCTAAGACGCACTTGGGAATGGGACGATTCGGGGCCTTTGTAAAGCGAAGAAATGGCCAACCGGCCTTATCTTCGTATTTTGTAGAAAATTCGGGGCAAGAGACCCATTTTTGTATAAATTGTACTAAACACAATTGTAACAAATCATTTTTGTATAAAATATATAATTGTGTTGTATGGATGTGCAGGCATTATTGAGTCGTTTTACACATGTACGGGTCTCATGACGTGAGACATGTAGATTTCCGCGAGTTGAGGGTGTCAACGGACACTCACGGTTTGGCGCTACAACTTGCTTCCCAAGATTAACTCCGTGGTAATGAATAATTTCAATTATTTCTTCCATTTACATCACAAAAGACATTTGCATCTCATATTACAATGGTTATTTTAATTTAAAATTATTTTTTAACCATCAAAATGACACATTTCACACAACGCTCACTAAACACCGCCTTATATTCAAAGAAACCCTAGTCATCTTTCAACATTCATGTACAAACTACGTAAAATACAACAACAAAATAAATCCAATCCACTAAATGAAGTAATAACACTTCTTCAAGGCGTGCCTATTTTTTGGAATAATATAATTTACCTTTTTTATTCATATAAAAAAGATTGGAAATATATAGTAACATTTTAACCATGTTCAAGTTATGAAAACTTTGCATAACTTTAAAAACATATTTTGAGCTTAATATAACACACTTGTAACACTAATGTAATATGCTGAACAACATTAATGTAATAGAGTTCTCTCATGTAACTGCTCCTAGATTTTACCTCAACATGAAATAATTCCAAATTTTGGTTCTATTTACATCCACAATGCCTTTTTCAATCATATTACATAATGATGATATTCCTTTAAAAGTGTGTTTCAACCAAGAAATGACAATTCTCACAACCAAGTTCAATAAACACCACCTGTAAGATTCAAACAAACTTCTAGCCATCTTTCCACTTTGATGGAAAAAACATCAAATGATAAAACAAACCTTGCCCACACACTACTTTCAAGGATTTGTCTTCAACAAATGGAGGTATCCTCAAAAAAATTTGATTCTTTACGGTTAATTGTTCTTCCCCACACATACGATCATCAATGAAGGATGACAAACTTGATTTTGAAGATTTTGACCTTCACAGAGGGATGGAAGCTAGGAAGCTCGTGCTTCTTTTCTCCAGCAGTGCACTACTCGAAGACAAGAGAGAGGGGTTATTGGTTTTTTCCTTTTTGTAGGTTTTAGTGACATTATAGAATTGTGTCTTCCTAAGTGTGGCCTTACAAGATAAAATGGCTATGTATATTTCTATCTTAAAGTATGGTTATTGTATAGTGCATTTTTATTTAATTTGTCGGAGATGTCCATGTCTTCATGGCTGGAGAACTTTGCTTATTTTTATACCCTCGCGCTTTGTAGCACCTAACATACTCCAATTTTATAAATTGACTTTACCAACTTTACACCATTCGTGCTAAATTGATTCTCCTGGCCCCAGTATTAATCGTGATAACCTCACTATACTAGTGGTTTACTTTCTAGATCACAACCTACTTTGCATAGCTCCACTATGAGAACTATACACGCTATGTCTAGGCTATAACAAATGAACACAATCAGATGTTTATGGGTTCAAGAAAACAGTGAAACTTTAAAATTTAAACTATAAATTACAGGAAAATTATCCCAAAAATCATATCCAAATTTGAAATGCATATTGTTTTATCTTTTGTGTATTAAATAGTAAATGTTTATTATAATGATATGTGTACGTCATGGACAATATGTATAGCCTGAATGTCAATTTATTTTCTTGTTTAATTTATGTTATTAAACATGTAAAATACAATAGTATGTAATATGCAACAAGACATTTTGTGAAAAACAATTTTATCGTTGGGAAAGATATATTTATTCATACTTATGTAAGTGTGTGTCTATATATATGTATATATAATCTAATATATTGTGATAAGTTCAAAACTATTTGATGACAAATAATTTTGACATTAACGTATTTCTTATGCTAACATTCCTAATAAAGTCTCATTATCACTTTGTTGGGATACTGAGCCCCACTCACGTTGTCGTTTGGTAGGCAATCTTGTACTCACTTGTCCTTCAAGGTGTTCATCTCACTCTGTTTGAAACTCGAATTTGACATTCTTAACTGTTTTTCATTACTTGTTTTGTCATATATATTGCTTCATTCGGCTACTCATGTGGTGCTTATCTAGGTACAAATATTAAGTTATGTTTAGTTCTTAGAAAGCACGAGAAAATAAAGGGAAAGAAAATAAAAGGCAAAAAATGTATAATAAAATAAAAATAAGTGGAAATAATTAAGTTATGTTTATTAATTTTATACACTATTTCTAACCCAATTCACTTGTCTGACTTTTCTTATAAATGTAAAATAATTTGAAAATGCATGTTTCTAACTAATAAATAAATTGAATGATTTGCCTTTGATTCGTTGATATCAAAACATGAAACAATTGCATCAGCAACACAAAAACTTCAACACTGCTTCTGGTCTTCAAACATCCGGGTCAATCACAATTTCCAGGCCAGAATTCCCAGCACTATGTCTCCCAGCACAAATTTCCTCCAGCTATAGAATCCTTCCTCTTTTCTGTCTTTCCTTCCCTGCCTTCGGAGTTAAACCCTAGGTGTACTCATTAGTTTCTTCAGTTGGATTAAGGTCATCATGTAATGATGATAATGAACTATGTGAAGAATAAATGTTTTTTGCTCTCAGATTCCCTCAGCCATAACCCCTTCTCCTTCCTCAGTTCTTCAGTGAGGATTCACAGAACTAAATCTCCCTTGCCAGGCGTGTCAGTTGGGCCCGATTCACATCATTCTTACCTCCATAGGTTTAAAAACTAGAAAATATGAAGCATATTGTTAAAAGAAGGTAGAAATTACTTACTTTTTGATGTTCTAAATATCATTTACCAATCCCCATACAAGATCCTTACGTATAGTGAGATATTTTAAGTTAATATTTATTTTATTCACCAAGCTATTGTTGTAAATGAAATTTAAAATCATTTGTTACTTAAAAACACTACGAAATTATAGACTCACTAGGAATTTCATTCATTGATTTACTATAAATATTAGTACAACATCATTAACAATTAAACTAGTATGATATCTAAGGAAGTTTAGTTTTGAGTGGAGTTATATATATATTTTTTTTCTTTATTTAGATATCCTCTATTTTATTTCTTATCTATGTACTTCTTCCATGTCTTCTTTATCATATCCTTGAGTTTTAAAAAAGAAATTATAAAAAGGACAAAAGGGAATTGATTTTCATCATATATACCAATTCAAGAAGCAAAGGAACTTTATCAAAAATAAAATAAAAGAATGCATAGAAATTCATGGAAGAAGACATACTAATCAAAGTAGTCCTTACAATCTGACCTAGACTCTAGATATTAAAATCAGACTTGATTAGTTGTAATTAGACATGTGTTCATAAAAACCCTTTTCGGTTAATATTTTTAGCAAGATATAACTTGTACTTAAGAAATTAACTCATTTTAAAGTGAGACAAGAGAAGAAAATCCCACATTGGTAAGATATAAAAACCAAAGCTATAGGCTTTATTTTATAAGATACATTTTTTCCAAGTCCATATACATACAAATGTGTGTGTGTGTGTCTATATATATATATATATATATATATATATATATATATATATATATATATATATATATATATATATATATATATATATATTACATTTCCTAAATAATATGCATGTAAAGTGTATCCAAGGAAGACAAACCATCCTAGTACTGGCTATTTTAGGATATTTGGCTTGAAACCTCTTTTAATTTCACACAAGACACCATAGCAACACCATTGAATCCCTAGTGTCAACTTTATAAATAAACCTAAAGATGATTACTATTAGAAATTCATGAAACTATCCCTCCCCAAAATTGTATTATATAGTGCTCTCTTGGTTTTGTTATCACGCTCCTCTAAAAGGCCTCATACTGATTAGATATTGTCCACACTTATTAATTGATAATTCGACATATCTTATTCAAACCATGAGGGACTTTGGGCACATACCTATCAAACCTCCTCTAGAACAAAGTACCATTGATTATTCTCTCACATGACATCAATCCACTTTCTATACCTACAGTAACACCTAACCAGCGCCGCCGAGAAGCTACTTTGTTATAAATTAAACTTAGCTATCCGATAGATCACACAATTACAATACTACCCAAAAGCACACCACTAACATCTTCAATATAGTTCTTCAAATCAATTAAGGTATATGTGGTTACCTTATTTAACTAAGAATTATTTTGAGACTAGTTGGGTCATATTTAGTGAAATGGGGGAAGGGTTTGAAATTATAAGCTATGATAGTGCAAAAAAATTCAGATAATCTTTTTTTGTTGAATTTCACGATTAGGTGTCTCCCCTCATTCACTTTGTGCTTCCTAGCATCTTCAACCATTTCTGATGGATTGGTGAGGTATGTGCATTGACATCCAAAAATTCAATATTATGTTTAGTATAATTGATCTATCAAAATTTACTCCAAATAACCTAATTTTTAACAAGGAAAAACAACTAACCTTGACAAAGATAAAAGAGACTATCAAAAGAATGTTTTAAGATCAAGGAGTTTGTTATGTGCGAAAATTAAATGGAAGAATGTCTTATGTCTTTTGCATGCTCTGTCTAGTTTAGTAGTGCCTTTGAGTGGGTTTTGTTCAATGGATGTTTGATTGTTTCTTTGTGTTAGTTGTGTGTTTGTTTTTTCTTTTAGTTGTTTTCAGTTTAAAGTTTGTTTGAGGAATAAAAACGTAAAAGTTTCAAAAAACATGAATAAAAGCAAGTTAGTGACTTTTGGTTTGATTGTATTTCAAGGCGATGATGAATTTGATTTAACCTCTAATAGAATGTGGAAAATAAGAGTATGTTTTCAAAATTCATGTGTGACCCTCTTATTGGTTATTTAGCTATAAACTCTTAACACTTTAAAGCACAAGTCACACCCTCTTAATCAAATTTTTCTTGGCTTGGAGAAAAGTTATGAACACCATCATTTTGATCTATAACGACTCTAGAACTTGTTTAATTATCTCTCACGGAAAAATCCTAGACAACACAACAAATAAGAAGTTATTTAGACCAACCTTGGACCGTTTTAGCCTTTCTTGCCAACCTGTACATGTTTATATCCGTAGTCACCCTCTTTAAGCCTAATGAACCTTTTTTTTTATATTTTGTGAACCAAGAATGGTCCTTACCTTACCCTTATATGTTTTCCTTCATTCAAAACCTGGTTTACCCATAGCTTATGTGTTTGTTGATCAAATATTAAGGGCTATGTTGATTTTGGTGATTGGTTGAAGTGATGAAAAAAAAAAAGGAAAAAAAGAAGAATAAAATAGAAAAATAAAAAGTAAATAAAGCCATAATTGAGTAGGTTTGGTGTCGTAGCCTTCCTACCTTGAGTAATTAGGTTCGAATGGGCGTCTTAACACCTAGTATCCTAAGGCCAACTGGTCTAGGAGCTGCTAACTCAAAGCTCGCAAAGGGTAGGTAGAAAGCTTGAGGGAATCAAACATTGCACTACTCTTAAAAGCCATGCTTGTTGTTTATGAGAATGAAAGGAGTATGGTGATCAAAATAAAATGAGAAAATCAAGAAAATCAATACAAGTTAATGTCAATTGATCTAACATGAATAATCAAGTATAGTGCAAGTTTCTAAAATCAATGCTATGATAATACCATACCCAGTCATTGTCAATAAAATCTAGAAGTATACACATAATGTTTAAAATTATTTGTGCATGCCAACTTTTTCATGAAGAATAAGATATATTAATAAAATCAAAACATTAAAATTTACACTCTTAGACTCCACTCATGCCATTGTAGTTACAACTTTATGAATTACCTACATTATGAAAATAAAAAAATATATTTTTATTTCTAAGAAGAATGGAAATTCTAAATATTTGTCTTCTTCGATAAAATAATATATATATATATTTAATATGAACATAAGATATTCACATATATGCAGATACAATTGATGCCTCTTATGCTTACAATTTATATGTTTGGAAGTTCATAAACTCACATTTTTTATCACTAGTTTCCTTGGTATATTGCTTGACATTATTCTAATCACCCTATTTCAACATCAAATCATGTTTAAAAATAACATGAAATCAGTTAGTTTCATAATAGAGTTTGCCTTATAACACTACAAATTTGATATCTTTTAACTTTCAGATCGAAGAACTTACGCTCCTAACCGTCGTTGTCAACTTTCCACTTGCTTTGAAGATGTGTTTAGGGTTTCTTCTAATCTTATTATAGAGTACTACTTTATAGATCATTATTAATTTTTGAATGGAATATTATATCATAATCAGAGCTTATCTTAAAATTCTCAATAGTATGAAGGGGCCGAGGGCACATTCTATCAATAGGTAGAGATGTAATTTTTATAATTTGATTTATTTTTTATTCATGCAGAAGTTACTATAGTTTCAATCTAACACATTAGATATCACGACTCATTCGATGAAAGGCGATGCCATTTCTTACAAAGGACACATGAAGAATGAATAAGGATTTTTACATTTTTTTATCTTTGCAATTAAGAGTACTTATTTAGATGGTTAAGAAATAAAAATATAGGTTCTTGACATTTTAGCCTTACCAATTAGGGTAATTTTCAAAAAAAATTACATTATTCAATATTGTCTTATCAACATATATAAATTAAGAAAATGACTCTACAAAACAAGTTTCATAAAAAGTAAAACTCATTAGAAGCTCAATTAGTATTTCACCAAGGTTTATCTAATGTCCCCAGACATTAAAATTAAAACTTTTAACTTTCCAATCTTTAAGGTGCATTATTAGTTTTCTTTTAATCAAATCTAATATTTAATTCCCTTTTTTCTTTTTCATTACCTCACATAATGATATTAAAAAATTAATATCTTTTAACCAATAAATATTATTTTTATTATGCTTATAATTTTTTTTTGTCATAATGACATAGCTTTAAAGCTCTAGAAGACAAGGAAAAAAAATGATTATTGTAAACCTAGGTAATAAAAAGGGAAAGGAATGAGGTTTATGATATGTTACATATTTTTTATTATGCTTAGTAATTATTTTTTTTGGATCTCTCGGCATTAAGTCATTCTTTTGAATTCATAATATAATAGACAATACAACTAAATTAATGTATTTACATAATAATAATGGCAAACAGACAGTTAAAACTTGGGATGATATACATTTTTTAGTGAGAATTGTTGGTTGACATAAGTTAGGTTTCAAGAACTGTTATTTTTGTTCATTAGAACTTGTTGAAATAAGAGAAAATAAATATTTTCAATTTCAGACTTTATTTCTTACTGCCTACAAATAATAGTATTTCTTTTAAATTCAAACAATAATAACCTTTCCCAAATTCAAACTATTTTTCAAATTTTAGACTATGAAACTTTTATTTCTTAGTTCTCTTCTCATCTTCTGTCTACCTAATTGAAGATAATCATTAAATCCCAATAATCCATTCATTTTGAACGGATCTGAGCACTATAATTTGAACATAAATTCACTAGTAAACTCAATAGGCACATGAAAAAATATTGATTCCTCTAGTTTCAATAATATTAACATGGAAAAATGAAACTTATAAGATCACCATCTAAATTCTTTCCAACATTAAGATGAAAAACCTTACCTTCTCCATGGTACTACAATGAATTTGAATTGATAATAAAGATCACAACCATTCGCATACGGAACATGGAAAAAAATCTCAAAATCTAAAAACAATTTATCAATAAGCCGGGTAGACGAAAGAAAAGCGAGGAAAAGATGGATTGAGTTGTAACTAAAGAGATGTTTATATCTTACTTGATTAGGAGCAAGAATTAAACTTAAAGAAGAAAACCTAGGAAAGATAGATATGAATTGGGGAAGGAAGAAATGATAGAAGTGGCTATGAGAAGGTTAAGAGGAGAGAAACCCTAGGTTCAAAATAAAGCATTATATATCTATGTTAGGGTTATTGATGGGCTATATTAAACTACCCATGGGTTAGCTAAAATATGGCCCATTTATTTCTAAATGTTTTTAAAATGATTTATTTAAATATTTTTAAGCTCGTACAATAAGATTTTCACCTAAACATTCATTAAAATATATATATATATATATATATATATATATATATATATATATATATATATATTTTGACCCTAAACAAATTCCTTCTAAACACAAGCATTTTTGTTGTGTACAAATGTACTTGTTTTATCCTTTTAATCCCACATATATGTCAAACATATTTTAGAATTAAATAAATTAATTGATTCTTTAGATAGGCATGGTATAGTTTACATGGGTTCCCTTTTATCTAGCGTATTCATGAGTTAGAAATCTCTCTATTTTAAGCTTGAAATAGTACATACGTCTGACATAAAATAAAATATATGTCAAACTCTGATATCTAAAATTATAATTTGGCAGCTTCTAATATAGGCTAGTCTAAAGCTCAATGTAAAGCAAATCTACATAATAATTTTGCTTAAAGTATGCACAGTAAATCATATTTACAGAATTCAAAAGCTGTCAATTTACTAAAATCATGAAAACAAAAATTTTGTTTTGAATTTACCTTTAGTTTCCATTAATACTTGGAAAAAAAATTAAATCATCATTATACTTATCATCACTCTCCAAAATTTGTTGCATAGAGAAATATATTTTTGCCATTTGATAAAAATAAATAAATTTACAAAATAGTTATGTTGTTTTATGTATTCCATTGTTGTTAAACATTTTTCATATTGTTTATTTTGTTTTAAGAATGATAAAATTTGTGAATATTTTTTTAATTCTCAGGTTCTAGCCCACATTCTACACGTTTTGGCATGCGACCCGTAGTTCCCGGTTGTGGCGCCACTAAAACTCGAAATTCGTTAATGACCCCACGTCGGCTTGGCTTGATTTAGGTAACAGATACCACCTTGTTGTGTAATATTGCTCGGGATCTACATTTTTCCACCAAAAAATCGGACGAGTCTCCCTTTTTCAGGAGATCTACCAAATATCTGACCTGTATAAGAACATATCCATGACCCATGCAGGGTCTCAAACATAAGTAGTAATGACCACACAGGGTGTAACACCCCAAATCATACCCTGACAGTCTTATAGCATGTTTAGGGTATAATAACAGTAAATGTATATTTTTCGGAATAAAATAATGCTAAAAATAAAATAAGAAAAACCAGAATTTATACAAAAGACAAGGTTAAATTGGTCATTTACCAATTTAGGACCCTAGAGATATAATATCATAAGATTGTATGCCAAAGAAGTAGAGAGTATAGTATAAGTTGAATTGCAAATAAATGAAGATGAAGGACGATGAGTAAATAAAGGAAAGTAAAATCAATAAAGGAGATAAGATCAGAAGTTTGTTCTCTCATTTGTGAGAGAAAAAAAATGTAAAGGAAGGAAGAGAAGAGAAGAAGAAGAAAGAAGAAAGAAAGAAGAAAGAAGAAGAAGGAGAAGGAGTTCAAAAGATCAAGGTATGGAATTAGTAGGGTTTTGGGTATGGAATTCTAAAGTTTGTATGGATTTCCATAAAATTGTATGGATTTCCATGGAATTGTATGGATAGTAGCTTGTTCCAAACCTAGGGTTTAGTTAGGATTTCATCGTAACCCTAGAATTGTTGGGTAGGGTTGATAAAACCTTAGTTTGTATAAGTTGAGCATAGAATCCTCACACATGAGTAAAGATTTTGGGTTTTAATTACAGTAGTGAATTTGGGTTTATAACAAACCCTAACTAATCTTCATGTTTGGTTGATAAATGGAGTTATGACCCATTTTAAGAGTTTTCTGGGAGGAATTCATGATGAGTTTTAGAAGTAAGATGGAATAGAGGAAGAGTATGGAAAGAAAAGCGAGTGAAGAGGAAAATTTGCCATTTACAGGCCAATTTAAGCGACTGATACCCGATGCAACGAGGGTGGTAGGTACCACTTATCACGAGACCAAATGATACTGGTACCATCCAAAGTGGTACCGGTACCGGTCCAAGTGGTATCGGTACCAATGCTCCTTGCAGCCCGGATTTCTTGTATTTTGACATTTTTAAGCCTAAATTCATACACCAAAAGTATAGGAACCCTAGTGAATGACTAATTAGGGTTCAAATAAGAGAGAAACTAAGTAAAAAAAAAAAAAAAACGCATTGTACCTCAACACCTCGGCGAAGCTTCGCTTCGCCTCGGCGTGTTTGATGTGGGCAAACTTAATGCCCTATGATAGGATAGTAAGTTCCTAAATAAGTATAATTCTATTAAAAGTACAAATGAGTAGATAACTTTTTTATATGAAAAAGTTCAGTTCAACATGTATAATAGATTATTTGATAATGAATATCTCCTAAGTAAACATGATATTAGTAGGTATTCATGTATGAGATATCTTTCTAATACATGAAAGATTATTAAAAACATAATATCACGATTACACACTTTGTGGCCAGGGTAGTTGGATAGATAGGCATGACTATAGGGACATAGTGCTACAGCATACAAATAAATATATCGAGGCCCCGTTTGGGTAAATGACATAGATCCCATTTGGATCACTATAGCAGCCCCGTTTGGGTCATACAGATGATTCGTGCCGCAGTAGGTGTACTCGGAATCAACAATATTTGTAACCTAAATTCCTACAGCCATAGCAAAGCTACTACAGTATAGTGGTTTTAGGGTCGAACTCAGGGATGGGTTTTTTTCGCACAAAATGATTCACAGTTGATGTAAAATGGTGATTTCACTTTGGATTTGGGGTTTTTGTAAAAACAGTGTGATTGGTGGTTTGAAAACTACAAATATGAATGAATAGAATGTAAAACGAACTCCTTGAAGTCTCAGGCCACTGGGTTTGAAGTTTTAGGGTGACTGAGGGGTCCTCAGGCCCTTTTCCTCGCGTTGGGGAGGATGACCTATAATCATTTCCCGAACCGGATCTTCATTTAGCCATAAAAGTGAACCCTAAAAGTTTTTCTCTTGAGATAGAGCATTTATTGGTCATTTATGTTTCAAAGCAGTAAAAATGATCCTTTGACCTAACATGCAGAGGCAAATAAATGGCAACTAAGCTGAGCCTCCCGATGGATCTAATTAGCTTAAGCGCCCCAAAAGACTGCGTCTTGACGTCGGGTACGTGAGGAAGGATTTAAGGTTAAGGCAAGATACAAAGACATAAATGATCATACTTGCATGCGTTGAAAGAGGACACCGGGTTTTACCTCAGAATTGGCCCTAGTGGCCTTCCTCTTCAGGATGAAGGAGTTTAGGCAGCCATCCTTGAGTTGTCATCCTCGAGATTGTTGTGAGTGAGAAAATGAAAGGAAAGGGGAGAGAGAAAATCAGAGATAAGAAGAAATGCATGGGAGAACTAAAAGCTTTGGCGCGATTTTATTACATCCCGTCCTCTGTCTGAGCAGCGAGGAAGCATATACTGCTAAAAGTCAGGGAAGTACAGAAAATGTGAGAACTACCATAAATACATAGGGGGGTAGTTTAGGAAAAGTCCTGAGTCAGCGCAGGTCAAGGCGGAGCGTCATAGGTTGCGAGAATTCAAAACCACTACAAAATTTGCGGTGTTCCCGATTTTCTTGACGCATTTGATTTCCTTAGGCTTGTAATAGTGAGCTACAAGTTGACTTGGATTCTTCGTGCTTGGATTTGAACTTTTTTCTTGATTATCTTGCAAGAAACTATAACGACCACAAAATGTGATTAGTAGTATAAGCTGGGACATTGATGTGCCGGTGGGTTAATTACGTTGATTAGTACACAAAAGTTTCTCAAAACCTCACGATAAACATGGCTCGAAAATAGCACTTTTTGGGCGCTAATCAGAGATCAGCGTCTCATACGGTGATAGTACCTTAATTTTTATACGGTTATCTCCGTATCCACTTTTGTAGTATTTGCGGAACATGAACATAAAGAAAATAAAAAGTATATGTAAAGAGGAATATATAAAGTATATGATATGAAGCATAACTTGCTATACGATGTTAATATATAGTTACAAACGAAAGAAATCTGATATAAAATTACCACGAAAATTATATGAAATATGATAAGAAAAGAAAAATGTTATGAGAAATGAGAAAGTAGACATGAGAAATGGATAAATATATGTGTCATAAAGATATGCATACGTTTAAAGTGGGATGACCCTTGTTAGAGGTCGTCCATATGTGTAAATTCCACCACGGGTGTTTCATGCGTGTACGTCTGAGAAGAGGAAGCGGAGGGTGGGCGATCCACATCGGCGGCCAGAGGTCCAGCACATCACTAGGGGTCCGTTTGGAAGATTTTTGGTATAACGTATATGCCTTTTTGTTTCTTTTTGTAAATGATGTAAATTGAACACTTCCATATAGACTTGTATATGTATTTATTTTGTATCCATTTATTCTGAGAATATGGTTCAAGTTAAATGTTTAACATTATATGACTGAAAAGCTTAAAGTTTATAAGTTGTGAAAACATAATCCTAGATCTATTCGGACCTGAATTAGGTCGGACCGGGAAGGGGGTGTCCTGAAGTTAGTGGTATCGAGCACCGGGATCAGGTTCAGATCGCCAATCATGTCGGACTTGAGAAGGGGTGTCTCACGGTCCATCACGCCCATATCCACAATATACGAAACTATATCCTGATAGTCCCATATGTGTTTATTACAACACTCTTATCTGAACATATATTAAAACTAGCTTGTTGTAATATTGTTTACAAAAATATTTGTGAAACTACATCACAGCTCTTTCTCAAAATCACGGCCTCAAGAAATTATTAGATCTCCTACATGTACCACTTGCACCTGAAATATGGTCCCACGACGGGGTCAAGGCAATGCTTGATGAGAATAATTTTTACAGGCTTCTCCCCACCTAAGTGCACATGCAATGTCAATTCGAGACATTCAGTAAAAACATACACATTCTGACTAAAATGTCACATCCCGAGGATGAGAATGTGACTCACCTTTCCATGTCAGGAGTCCTCTGACTCCACTCACACATGCATATGCTAAGTGTGGCGAGTCATTGTGCTCCATTGATGACCATTTTCCTAAACAATAGCTTTTGCTTTATAAATCAAAATCCATTAGACAAACTCTAATATTCACTTCTTTTACCAAGTCCCATGTGTTTTTGTGGTATAAATTTTAGGTCTCCATAGTAGGCTTCGCATGCCTTCGACACTTTCCATGAACTTTCGCCATTTGGATACGTAATGTCACCTTAGGAAATACGAGGTTTTCACAGTGCGTATCTATCCCTTCTTGCTACTTACACAACACGTGTTTTCGCTTTTTCTTTTATGCAACCATGGGGTGCGCTCATTTTGGGCGTTGTTGCATTTTAAAACCCTGTCGAACACGAAACCTGATATGTCGATTTACGACCATGCGCTTCACACCCATTTAATACGATGTCCCCATGCATATGCAGTGCAACATGCCATTGCATGTTATATCATGTCACATGCATAGCGTGCTACATGAATACGATCCACACTACTTACCAATGTCATGAGCCAATCCACATCATTTGCATGTGACTTCCATAAATCATGTCATTCATGTCGACCTATTATGCATGCACATATTTCGACATTAACATTTCAACATGTCATTCTATGATCAAGCAATGACACACCGCAAGCGAGAAGCCATGTAATGGCCATTGCATAAAGCGAGTTCATCTCATGTCGACATGTTAGAGCACACACATTGACACTTGATGCTTTATTTCTTTCTCTCACGTTTCTATTTTTTTTATTTTTTTCGATAGCAAATCCCTCATCTCTCAATTTGACCTTTTCTTACACTTAAGTTTTAAAGACAAGGCCCACGTTATACGTGTTCGCAACCCTTGTCTCAGTTTTGCTCGAAATATTTTATTTCATCCCGAGTTCAAGTTAAATTTATTTTAAGTAAAATTTACCCGATTATTTATTCTAATTTCAAGATTGTTCTCAAAAATCCCATTTTGGGTCCATAAGGCACCATACGAAAATCGTGAATTTGGTTTGTCTCGAATTTAATGAAATTCATGCGGGTAGCCAGATTTCGCGAGGCGAATCCAGCCCAGTGATTGATCCAGTTTATCATCCAGAGATCACATACAATTTTCTGAGCTCTCTGAACCATTTGGCAATTTTACTATCTTTGCCATTTCGAAAAGATACTCTTGCGTAGGTGTGATAGTAGAAACATACCTTGAATAATTGATTGATCTGCCGGTTCAGTCTGAGGTGAAATGGTGTTAACATGCCCTCCCCACGAAGTCGAACCTATGGGCCATGTGCCCAATACCGACCATCACCTTTGGCCTCTAGCTTTGTCTGAAATAATCGGTGCACATGCCACCACCGGGACGATCTTTAGTTCACTCTTGCGTCTTGGGAGTAAGGAAGTGTGTGTATGTGCATATACGATGATTGGGCCGAGGTGTCCTATAACACGGATCCTTGCCTCTATGACAATCCCGTCTCATGTCAGTGGTGGCAATGATAGCATGTCATCTGCTTTGTCTGGTAGATGACTTGACAACAGCCGCCGTAACCTAAACAGCCACGTCCTTAAAATCCTCATGAGCTATGGGGTCCCTACATTCCCATTTAGAAGAGCCAGGATTCTCTCTCTTCTTCGACCTAACATCCGCGGATGCTAGTGCGTCATGATCTCTCTTTACGTAGCTGTCACGACCATAGAGTCCATCTCATGGGAGAAATCACAATCTTGCCGGATGGATAATTTCAGACCATCATCAAATTTCCTCACCTTGGCCGTGTCGGTGGCCACGTAGTCGTAGAAAAAATGCATTAGCTTCGGTGAACTGCCACATACTCTAACTCTTGTCATGTTTCAACCATTAGCTCACAGGAACTCGGGCCTTTACATGTCTAGCGGTGCGGAAGTACTGTGGAGCTCATGGAACTCTCCCCATGTCATTGCCTCTATGTCCCCCAAGGCCTTAACCCAATCCCACCATACTTTGGATTCACCCTCTAGTTGGAATGTTGCTTGCCTTATCTTTGTTGCATCGGAGTTGATCTCCATGGCCTCCAATATTTTCTTGATCTATTGGAACCCTACATCCCCTTCCTTGACTTGCCATCGATACATGTCAAATAGAAAATTGAGATTTCTTCTTCTTATTTCGTAGTGGTGCATAATGCAAACACTAATGAGTGCTCCCGATTCCGGCTTATCATGTTCATTTATTTTACAAACCCACCCCAAGGTTATGTTCTCAAACCTAGTGTTCATCGCTACACTATATACATCCTGTCATACATATTTTTCACACAATTTGTAACACTGAACATTGAGCATGTTAGAGCCTGAAACATATAATGCCCATTGGACCCATGTGATGATTTAACCCATGCCCAACGGAGTCTAGGTATTCGTGTACCTAGATTTCTTGATACTAGCTAAGGCAAACTAGTATGGGTTGTCACCATTTAGTCACCCACGCTTTGAAACTCCCTGATGTGTTTTACCTAGCTCTTATACCAATTTGTGACTCCCTAAAACCAGGTCAGTTGTTGACCAGTGATAGATGATGTGTTTTGAGTATGTCTACCTAACTGTTGTTTCATTTATCGGGATCCATATTTTCACAAAAATCGAGGCGAGTCTGCTTTTGAAGAGCTCTACGGAAATATACAACATGTATAAGAATATATCACTGACCATCGAGGTCTGTGAAATGTGACCACCTGGTCCATTTGTCCATATGCACAATATACAACTATATCCACGATAGTCGCAATTTATCACAACACTCTTATACATAACATATATTAAAGCCAACATTTCTAATGCAGTTTTAAAAATATTTATCAATACACATCCACTTGCATCCTTCAAATCATGGCCTGACTATCTCAGTGCACCACTTGCACCTAAAATATGGTCCCCCTTCTGAGTAAGCGTGCAGTAGAACAATTCCTACGAACACTTTGACTAAGTGCAAATGCAATGCCATTTCACACATTCAAGTAAAAACATACACATTCCTACTCAAATGTCTACATGCCATGGATGAGAATGTGACTCTGCTCCCATCCCCGAGTCCTCTACTAACTCCTCATCATATACTGGTATTGAAAACCGTCATTATTCTCCATCGATGACCATTTTCCTAAACAAACTTTTGTTTTATAAATCAAACTCCATTGGACGAACTACGATGCTTGTTTTTACTATGTATCATGTGTTTTGTGTGTAATAGAGATTCCCAGGGTTTTCATGCCCGGGCTTAGCGTACCTTGACACTTTCGGAACTCATCGCTAGATACATATGCGAACGAGAATGGGGTTTTTCACCACAGGAGTATCTATCCCCTTGCTATACCCAACACACGTATTTTCATTTCCTTTTCTTTTAATACAGCAGTGAGACTCTGTTTTTGGATGTTGTCCCATTTTACCTGGCCTCATGGAACACTAAACCTGATGTCGATCTACAAAGTAGTACTTTCACGGCGTACCATCGAACACAGAGCACGGTGTCGATTTACCAACCATGCACTCCACCCATTTAATGCGATGTCCCCTTTGCATGTGCATTTGTTCACGAAGATGTCGATTGCATGTTATATCGCGTATCACGCTGGATAATGATATACATGGACAACACAATCCCACACCACTTGCGTGTCATGGGCAATCGCATCACCCTGCGTGGCGATAATAAATCTTGTCATTCATGTCGGCTTTATTGATGAATACACATTTGAGCAATAATTATAGTAGAATTTAGCACATCGTCACAATTTACCCACATTTGGCATGGGATAGGTATTTTAATTTCTTCTATGTTTTTAGACATGCGGGTCTTTCGGGTTTAAGCGTAAGTATACGAGGATGTATGTTAGAAGCGATATGAAGCACTCACAGGATCTGCAGGCGAAGCGGTGTGAAGTCGGGAACTCACGTGATACAAGGAAAGCGCAGAGGACCAAGTGTCTGCGGTACATCATTCATGTGTCACCGTTACACCTTCTATAAAGTGGCCGATGGGCACATTGTATGCGAGTGGCGGCGTACATCACTATGTGTCTGCGGTACATGCATGGAAGTGCGAGATTTGTCCCGCGAACTCGATACGCCACAGGGCACTCTTGTCAACGAGACGAAATAGGAAAATCACATTGGAGGGGGTATATAAAAGGAAGAGGACACAAGTAATAAACGGGTTTTTTGACTTCTAGGGTTTTAGGTTTTGAAAGGAAGAAGTTTTTCTCCATTTTGAGTTGAAGTGTGTAGTCAGATTTAAGAGTTCTTATCTATTGGAAGCTTGAGATTCCAAGCGTTTGTAATCTTTAGAGCATAAATAATTATCTTGCTTTAAATCCTAATATCTCACGTGCAGTATTCGAGTTTTACAAGTGAATTGATTTCCAAGGTCTTGTTTTTATGATTAATCGCTCTTTAATTATAATTGATGTTTGTAAGTTTTTATGAGTTCTAAACTCCACATTCTTTGAGAGATCACGGAAACTCACCACGATTAAGATTATAGTCCTGACTCCTCTTTTGATCTTAAATGGATTATTAATAATAATATTAATCCGCATGTCTGCGAGAGAAAGTTCTTAATCATAGTTGGGCATATTCTTCTTGACAACTTGTGCGAGATCTCACAGATATCAGATTGTGCTTGATCATGGTACAGTTCAGGGTTACGTGGCTGTGTAGTGAGAACAGAATGTTTAGTAATACTCGATCATCTCTATTTTCAAGAGCATTTAAAGATAATCTCCATCAGACCATTTGCTCCCGATGGTTCCTAGATGAGTTTATAAAATAAGAGGTGGGACTTACATGATCGAGGAATTAAGTGGAACCTAAAAATCCCGACAATTAATAACTATTTAAAGCAATCAAACCAATCAACCATCCGATCCAACGGCACAACCTTACAATTCTCTTTTTAAATCATACCATACCCAGTGGAGAATAGCTCTGAGTCGATGGGTAGACCACTCCTGTGGAGATGACACCTTAGTTCCACGGTATTCTGATACTAGACAAGCGTAATTCCTACTCTTGGGAATAGAATTCGGCTTTACGAATAAGGGTGAGAAGCATTTTTAGGCGTCGTTGGTGGCGACAGCTACGATTGACTTGAAGCTAGAGGTAATTTGCAATTGCATTGCAAATCTGGTACGTTCTCCAATTTTATTTTTATTTATTTATTTATTTATTTTTACTACTTGTCTTAGTGAGAAATCTAAGTGGGTATTTCTTGGACGGAGAGAGTGTAGTGCATGTCGAGTTTAGGCACCATAGACGGCGATCTAGTAAAATGGTGCTTCCTGGAAGTGAGAAATCATAATGGTGTCTCGGGGATAACATTATACCTAAAATGGATCACCATTGTCGGCAACCTTTGTTTAACGAACATGCCAAGATTCCTGTTAACCCACGAGGACTGATGAACCTCCACGACATGGTAGAAACTAGCTCCAGTAGCAGTAAGTAGGGAGTAAATGTTAACTTCAACAAAATCAATATAAGTCTCCTGCTCCTTTACCTAATGTGGAAAGAACCCTTGAAATCCGCAACCTCGAGGACTCCCACAATACGATTCTTGCATTGTCTTTACGAAGGAGCCACTGTTCTAATGAAGTGATAGTTAAATCTGCCACAGCGCTATCAAAGTTTGAATCGAGAACCATGTTCATTCTTGAGAGAGATTTTGAAGATGTTTGCAGTGCATTTTGTTTTCCCTCTTGGCTCACCCCTCCACATAATACATTAGTTTTATTTCCTTTTGCTTTAAAGGGAGAAAATTAAAAATTTGGTTTCATTCTTAGGCGCCTAATTCAATCTTTACATGGAAAATATCATGAAATGGGTTCTCAACAATTTTCACTTTGCGTACTAATGCTCTCACATGCGACGATTGGAGCACTACGGCAAAGTTGAGCTAGTTCTTTGCGGTATGGGAAAGATATAAGGATCTGCTCCATGCTATCCCTCACCATGGATTGGATGTGGGACAAATACGTGCATCTTTCATCAAGGATTATCTGAATAATAAACGGTACATCCAGTGATGTGTGCGGCGAGGTCTATGAAAGAGTGCTAGAGCGATCGACTCTTTGACACTATAGTAAGAGAATGCTCGAACATGGGAGACTAACACCTCCGTAGACATTGCTAAAGTGCATAGCACACATCGATGAAATCCATCATAAGAAAATGATGAGTTGCAAGCAAAAATTGCTAATTTAACAAGGAAACTGGAGGCCATAGAGATGAAAAAGGTGCATGAGGTAACTAGCGTACCTCAAATACCCTCGGCACCCACTGGACCCATAGTGGAGGAGCCATGCATTATATGCGATGATCATACGCGCCTTTCGACCATCAAGTGCCCAAACCTTCCTCCAAGTAAAGGCACAATTCAAATAGAGCGGGCTTGATGCCCTTAATTACCAAAACCTTTCAACTCCGTGATACGGGAAACATATAATGCGGATGGTAAGCACCCCACGATTTTAATTCTGGAGGGAATGAAGGAGGGCGAATAACTTGCCAAAGCAACCCGTTATATTTAAAACCATGGCTTTACAAATCCCATTCTACCATTTAGAATCAAGGCCATCAGGATTCCCTGTGAACCACAATCAAGATTTACCCGACCATCAGTGAGGACTCCATCACCCGCAACCATATCAACCCCGTAAGAAGTCGGATATGATTTGCAGTTCGTACAAACCAGGCAATCCCACAAACACCCGAGAAGTCGGCCTCTGGAATGATGTGAGATCCCGAGATAACCATTAACCTCATCTATAGGTAACCTTCAACAAGAAAAAGGGGAAACTCCCGTCTCGGCTTTATTCAAAATCCATGGAATTAACGGTGTGGGAAGTTTAGGTTCAAGTAGGTACCTTTGAACCATGTTTGTCACTACCCTTGAAGTGGTAAGGTAGTTGACAAAACCATTCCAACAAAGGAACCATCACAAGAGTCTCAAAGTGAATCGGTTAGAAGAAGATGAAATGCTCAGCCAGTACTCATTGTCCCTGTCTGAATGATTGATGATCGCAGAGGAAGACAAGTCCACCCATATCCCTCCCGGCTCCATACCCACATAGATTGGCACCAAAGAGAGTGAATAACCATGCTGAAATTTGCCAAGGTTGTTCAAGCAAGTGGCCCAGGCATTCCCTTGTTAGATGCCATACAGCAAATCCATCATATGCTAAATTTCTAAAGGATTTGTGCACGGTAAAAAGGAAATTAGGTGTCGGCAAGGCCTTCATGGTAGGCAATCTACCTCATATAATTCATTAACTTGCCTCGAAATACAAAGACCCGGGGAAGCCTACTATTTATAGTAGTAGGGGAATTTAAAGTTGGGACACTCTTTAGTGGACTTAGGGGCGAAGTGTTGGGAGGAGTAGAGCCAATAATATCACTCTTGTTAGCTCGCAGTAGTGTCAAAATTCCTAGAGGGATAGTAAGGATGTATTGAATTACAGTGGATAAGTTCTATTTCCCGTGGATTTTGTTGTGCTTGACACTCGGCTGTGAAGTGACCGAGGAACTCGGTTCCGGTAATTCTGGTTGACGTGCGGCAGCTGGCTGCCATTATACATTGTAGGGCGACTGTGGCCTTATCATTTAACCCAGCATGACGTGGTGAACATCTTCAATGTTTATAAGAGATGGGGATGAAGAAGATGTGTGTGAAGTATTTATGGTTGATTACATGGTGCAGAAACACTTGGATAATGTCCACGTGATGATCCTCTTAAGGCATGTTTAATTGGTATTTGAGTTTGGGATGAAAGAGGTGACCACCTTTGAGTCGGGTTTTTTACACTGCAGCCAATTGAGCATCTTTGAGGTATTGGAAGTTAATGGGTGGGCACCTAAATTTGAACCATTGCCACCAATGAGAGGATAAGGCATTACCCTCGAGGAAAAGCCACTGGACTTTGAGCTAAAACCTTTACCCACACACCTGAATACGCCTTCCTAGGGGATGAAGGGACTTTTCAAATGATATATGCACTCCCTTAGGTGAATCAAGAAAATCAACTTTTGGAGATATTAAGGTCTCGCGAGCTGCGCTAGAATTTGGACGATTCACGGATATTAGGGGATCGAGTCCTTTGATACGCACATAGAATTCACTTAGAAGAGGATGTTAAACCTTCTAGGCAACCACGAGGCAGCCAGACAATAATGAAAGAAGTGTTAAAAAGGAAGTTTTAAAACTCTTGGATGTAGGGGTCATTTATCCTATTACTTGCGACTAGCAAGTATAAGGTTAGCCAAACACGAGGTAGTTCCTAAGAAATGCAGATTCTTGTAGTCGCCCGATGAAAATATGACTCAATCCGTACTGCGTGTCACTTCGGGTTGGAGGTGTGCATAGATTCTGAGGAAGTTGAATCTTGATGCCCAGGAAAGACCACTTTCACTTCCATTTGTTGATCAAATGTTAGAGAGGATTGCGGGGCATGAATTATTGTTTTCTTGATGGGTACTCGGGGTACAATCAAATTAGAGATAGCTTTGGAAGATCGAAAAATACATTCACTTGCCCTTTTGGTACCTTCGCCTTTAGGAAATGCCTTTGGATTGTGCGTGCACGAACTTTCGACGTGCATGATGGGAATTTTCAGTGACATGATAGAAATCATATTGGAAATCTTCATGGATGATTTCTCAATTTTGGTGACTCGTTCGAGGAAATTTGTTTTAGAGAACTCACGTAAAGGTTTTGGAGAGGGTGTCGAGAAAAATCTTGTGTTAAGTGGAAAAATGTCATTTCATGGTAACGAGATTGTCTTAGGCAATAGTATCAGATGGAATCGAAGTTGATAAGGCCAAGTTGAGCTGATTTTCCAGCTACCTACTCTAAGTGTGTTAGAGACATAAGGTCATTCTTGGGTCATCTTGGTTTCTATAGAAGGTTTATAAAAGATTTAGTCTTATGGCAGACCCTTATGTACTACGCACTAAGATGCCACTTTCACATAGTCCTGACTTGTGACCTTTGTTTTTACTAAGCTAAAAAACATGCTAGTGTCTTTTTTTTTTTTTTTTTTTCACCAGTCATGCGGTCCTAAGGTGGGACCTCCCATTTGAATCATGTGCGACCTTCAGCAGTGATTATACCATAGAGCGTATTGCAGGACGGAGGGAAGGCAAGAAAGGCTTTTGTCATTTACTATGGTGAACCATGAACTGCGCCCGGGCTTGACTGCGACCACGAGAAAAAGAGTTTCTAGTTGTTGTCTTTGCTCTAGAAAAATTTAGGTCATATATTGTTGGCTCCCTTGTAACCATTTTCTGAGATCGTACGACTTTGAACTACTTGCTCTCTAAGCGGGATCGACGAGGTTAACTAGGTGGGTTTTACTATGTCAGAATTCAACTTGACCATTAAAGATAAAGGGGTTGAGAATGTGGTTCTTGACCACTTATCTCGATTAGTTCCAGAATCTAACTCCCATGGCATACCCATAGGTGATAGCTTTCTGATGATAACTCTTTGCTGCGGTTCGTACCACCCGTGGTATGCGACATTGTTAACTACCTAGTAGCGGCGATTCAGTCCGATGGACGCTATCGCAGAAAGAAAATTTTGGCAGATATTAAAAATACTATTTTGGTGATGACATCTGTTTTAAATCTTGTCGAGGATGAATGGCCGAAAAATGTGTACCAAATTATGACGGTGAGATTTTAACTTACCGTGAAATCGTGGAGGACATTTCTATGCGAAAAAACAACGAGGCGATTTTCCAAGCTGGGTTTTATTGTACTTTATTTAAAGATTGTTTTGATTTACGTAAAACTTGTGCTCAATGCAAAACGGCAACTAGGAGGATTATGACGAAACATGATGCCTCTTTTGATTCTAATTGTGAAATTTTTGTTGTTGGGGTGTCGACTTCATGGGGCCTTTCCCCCTTCTTGTATTTCATCACATCTTGTGTATTGACTACGTGTCTAAGTGGGTTGAAGCAATTCAACGTGTTGATGACCATAAGGTTGTTTTTGAAATTTATAAAGGAACATATTTTTTCTGGATTTTGGAACTCCCTCGTGCAATTATTAGTGATGGTGGACTCCACTTTTACTGATCGATCTTTTGAAATCTGTTAAAAATATGGAGTCACCACTTAAAGTATCAACGACACCACCCACGAGACCAATGAATTGATGAGCTAGCTAATGAGGAGATAGAACATATTTTAGAAAAGACCGGTTGCCAGAATCGAAAAGATTGGTCACTCCCGTCTTCTGGGTATCTCTTTAGACCTCTGTTACTGCCTTTAAAATTGTTCTTGGTATATTACCCTATAGGCTGGTTATGGTAAGGCTTGCCATTGCCCAGTGAGATGGAACAGAGACTTCTTGAAATTTATTCGAACTTTTAATTCGGATCTAACTCGGCCGAGGTAGCGGCGCTTATTGAAGCTAAATGAACGAAGAAGCTGGAGAGAGTCATATGAAAGCTCGAATTTACAAGGGAGGCGGCTCAAGTTATTCCATGACAAATCTATTGCCAGAAGCTTTCGAACCCAATTAGAAGATGCCTTTCGACTCCGTTGCATCTATTCTGGGAAAGCTCGCTCTGTTGGGTAGCCCATTCATCGTTAAGGTAGTTTTATCCCCTACGGGTAGTGGAGATCTAAAATACGATTTGGAAAATCCTTCAAAGTGAATGACCGGCGCCTCAAACCATTCCTTGAGCATTTCCCCAATCTCAGAAACCACAGTGAAGAGATTTGGTAGATCAAGCTCTACCAAGCCTCTCCTTCAAGTAACCTCATTCTCCACTTGTTGTATACAGTTTTGATTTTATTTTTGTTCTTGCTTTCTATTTTTATTGTTTTTACTTCATTTTCTTTTCAATAAAATAAAAAATAAAAATCGTGGGGCTCTTGTTTCTCTACTGCCTCCAATTCTGTTGTGGGGGTACCCTTAGTTTCTATGCATTGAGGACAATGCTTGTTTACGTTGTGGGGTAGGTGTACGCGGTTGAAGCGTAACTATAAGCTCGTTATATGTTGATTAAGGTGGAGGTACCGAAATATGCCTCTTTTTGAGTATTATGTTTCACTTTGCAATATGCATACCGGCATGATTTCATTTTACTCTACATCGTCTTATTGCGTACATCTTATGACATACCTGACAAGCTTTTGTGATCTTTGTGAATTGCCCCCTTATTGCATTTCTACCTTACTGCCCACACAAACCACATACTTATGGTCAAGTTTTCTTCGATCTAACCTATTATTGCTTCCAATTGTGCATCACTTTAACTGGTCATGTTAACTTCATGCATCCTAGTCTTTATGGAACATCTTGCATAATTGGAAATGATTAGGAAGCCATTATTTTCTTGCATACTGTGGATTCGTAGTGTCTCATCCCTTGCACCCATTTTGAGCTTAAAGTTGTCAAGTTTTGTCGAACCTTAGGAATCTGGATTTGTGGAGCAGCAGTGGATCTTATGGAGAGATTGAAGGTATCCCAGTGAATTCACAGGTGGCCAACTAAGTCTACGAATACGATCGAGTTGTGGAATTTGAACAAGAGAAAAAGTGAACATGCGTGGCAGGATGAAAAGTGATTGGAAAATATATATATATATATATATATATATATATATATATATATATATATATATATATATATATATATATACTATATATATATATATATAAAAAAAAAAAAGGAAAAAAAAGAAAAATATATATATATAGAAAAATACATATATATATATAGAAAGAAAAAAATCAGTTAGGAACAAGTGTCAGGGTACAACTTAAACATGTGCGGTACAACTTGCTCAACAGACGTGTGGAATGTGTACAGGGTACAACTTAGCGTGTCACCCAGAGTGCGACTTATTCAAAGTGGGCGTGGTGAAATTATGCCGGTACATCACTAATGCTGTGCCAGGGCCCACACTGGCTCCGGAGTTTTGGGCAAATGAGACTTTTAAAACCCAAATTTTGTGGCTTTTGCATTATTCTTCACACTCCCTGCTCTCTACAAAGCCAAGCCACAACCTTTTTTGCCCTCTCGCACCTGACGACCAGGAAGGAGTTTATGCCTGCACGGGGTTTCATCGTCCATGTCAGGGTTTTTTGTTCTACGGTCATCGTACGGACGTGGCCAGCCTCCCTCTGAATCCTCATTAGCATTTTTGTGCTTCTCATTATTATACATCTGGATCTTGTTTGTTGGATTTGGGTGGGTGTTATTTTGTGCTTGGTGGTTGGGGTCTCGGGTGTGGTATGGGCGAATGTTATCGATGCTGTGGGGGCCAGCCAGTCTTTGTTCGAAACGAGGTTTTGGGATCGTGACCTCTGTGGGCCATCCCCGGGCCGTTATTGCTGTCATTGCCATTTCTGACATTCTCTGAATATAGGGAAAGGGAAGGCATCCCGATTCCGTATGGAATGGCTTAGTGAAGAGAGAAAATCGATGCCTCTCAACTTGATGAAAAAGGGAAGAAAGCAGTGCATCCTCTTGAAAAGTGAGGAGTCTCTACTTGTTATTAATGATGAAGAGATAGAAGCAATTTCTGCGGAAGACTCAAAGTCGGACAGAAAAATGGGCGGGTGATTCGCAGGCAGGGGTTCAACTACTTGAAGGGGTGTTAAGTGGAGGCCGTTTATATTCTCATCCCATAAGAGTTATCCGGGGAACATAATATGCATTTACGTGCTGCGGGAAGTGCGGATGCCTTGGTAGTTGGAGTTCTACACCAACTTTGAAGAAAATCGGCGGGTTGAAACCGCATTAGGAGACCCCGGTGATGGGAAGCGACCGTGTGTCACTCCACGACTCGATAGCGCATGCCACATTATATTCGCCACGATGCTTGGGCCAGGCCATATCCACTGGGCTATTGAAGCTTACGATGCCATTGTTCACTTTGAGGCTATGTTTTTCGCCAGTGCCCATGAGTGGATTTGTGAAAAAAGAATTCGTTCTGGAAACTCGAGCAGTGCATGCACGATGAGCAGATCATTCACGATCAAATTAAGTAGAAGGGTAATGAGAAAATCCCCGACCAAACGGTCGGTTTTGTACGAGGTTATGGCCAGAGGCGATTGGCTATGCATTAGTCATATGGTGCGCAATGAGGGATTTCTTCTGATATTCGCGTGCGAGGCGGCATATTAGTTCCTTAAGCGTAGTAGTATTGTAGAAGAAGCGGGGATGAGGAGCAGTTAAAGAAAGAAGAGGTTGTTACCTAAGTGGGGCGATCACAAATAAGGCGAGGCGGGCGGCGGCATCCACCAGATGCGACCTCGGGTTGCCTTAGGTACCTACTCCGGGATCACATCATCCACGGCCAGAAGCACCATTGAGTACATCGCCATTGAAGAGGATGGAGGCGGCGGATAAAGGGATGGTTGAGTGCGATGCAGGGGAAGCAAGCGGTTGGATCGGCGTCTTTCGGGCTTGAGAGTCACATTTTGGAGGGCCGGCGGGTGGCGGATGCTACTTCTCGATTTAGAGGAGATTCGATGAATTAGATGAGCGTAGACGAGGATGCATTCTCTTCGAGGCGGAGGATGAGGATGATCTTTGCATGGCTATATTTAGGCTAGGCCCAGGGTGGTGTTGGAAGCCGGGTGGTAGGCCGCGGCCATGTCATGCCGACCTTATTTTGATCTTTTACCTTTTATTTCATCAGCTTCCCGTTCGATTCTGAAACTATTAAGACCCTTTTGATTTCGATTATGTTTGTTGTTTCTTCTGACATTATGCATAGTGGTTATGTGTTCCATGTTATATGATTGCTTACCATATATCGTTCACTACAGTTCACTACTTGCATGAATACCTTACATTTCTTAAAAGCCATAATCCTTATTTGAATAACCAATTACGTAGCTGTTTACTAATGTTCATTGTGTAAGAATGTGGTTGGTTTAAATGAGTCATGATGTAGTGCATACTAAAGGGGTGAAATTTTTTATTCCATGATTGCTATTTTGAGATTCTTACCAAAGCTCGACTATCTAGCGCCTTGGTAGGAAATTCATACCTAGTGGCGGTAGTTTTGATCTAAATCTTGCTAGGGACTAGCAAGATGCGAGGTGGGGTGAAAGCTTGATGAATACACGTTTGAAGCGATAATTATAGTAGAATTTAGCAAATCAAATCACAATTTACCCACATTTTATGGCATGGGATATGTCTTTTAGTGTTTTCTTCTATGTTTTTAGACTTGTGCGGGTCTTCGGGTTAAAACATAAGTATACGAGGATATGTCAGAAGCGATATGAATACGGATCTGGGAAACGATTGAAGTCTCGGGGAACATAGCGTGCGGAGAAGCACGGGAGGACGAGTGTGCCGGTAGCATCATTCATGTGTACAGTACACCTTCTGCATAAAAGTGGCGATGGGCACATTTTAATGCGGAGTGCGACGCAATGTGTCTGCGTACACATGTCTGAAAAAAAATTAACTTGATGAGTAGAAATTATGCCGTTACATCACTAATGTGCCGTGTTGCATCTGCCATGAAGTGAGATTTGTCCACGAACTCGATGCGTGCGGCGAGAACCGCACTCTTGTCAACGAACCAAAATGGGAAAATCACATTGGAGGGTATAAAGGAAAGAGGACACAAATGTCATTAGTTTTGACTTTACAGGGTTAGGTTTTGAAAGGAAGAGTTTTCTCCATTTTTGAGTTGAGTGTGTAGATCGAGTTTAAGAGTTCTTCTACATTGGAAGCTTTGAATTCAGCGTTTGTAATCTTCGACGCCAATCATTATCTTGTTTTAAATCCTAATATCTCACATTCGTCATTCTCGGTTTACAAGTGGTGATTTCAAAAGATCTTGTTTTTATGATTAATCGCTCTTTAATTATAATTGTTCTTATGCAAGTTTTATGGGTTACAAGCTCCCGACTCTTTGAGGAATCAGGAAACTCACTTTGATTAAGGTATAGTCCTCGACTCCTCTTTTGATCTTCAATGGATTGTGTAATATTAATCGCGTGCGAAGAAGTTGTAAATCCTTAGTTGGGCGCCAGTCGCCCGATAGCGTGTTACTTGAGATCTCCTCGGTACACGTTGGTAGCGATCATGAATGCAAGCTGGGGTTCATTATTAGTGAGAACAAGTGTTTAGTATTACTTTCGATCATCTCTATTTTCCAAAGAGCATTTAAAGATAAATCCTCCATCAAAGACCATTTATCAATGGTTCCTAGATGAGTTTATAAAATAAGAGGTGGGACTTACATGATCAGGAGTGAGTGGAACTATGACGCCCCAATCCCGGGGTGTCCTTTGACCACCCGTCAACCCGCGGAAATCTACGTGTCTCACGTCGTGAGGCACGTACATGTTCAAAAATGGCCACTTGGGCTACCGCTCATATCTCAAAATGTATATTTTATACAAAAAGCATTTATTTACAATTGTATTCAATTACAAATTGCTCTGGCCCGGGTCTTTTTTGATTTTCTGAAAAACGAAATTACAAGATGAGGCCGGTTGGCCATTTCTTCGCCTCTAAGGTCCGGATCGTCCATCCCCGAGTGTGTCTTCGATTTTGCGAAAGCACATAATTACGACGGGTGAAGGCAAAGCAGTGAGTGGAATTTCCACTACTTGGGTTACTCCCGCTTTAATCTGTCTGATAGCACACGAACATATAACTCATGCTAATATATCACTCTTCTGCACATGCATATATTAACAATTTAAATCACATACATCATGTTATTCGGTTTATAATAACATAAACTTAGCTCACATGGGCTAGGCCAAAATCCAGCGGTTCGATCTTGGAACGACCCACAATTTCCTGATCGACATGTTATTCACCATAGCCGGCAACACAACACCACGCCGTCAAGCAAAACACCCAAGCGGTCAGGTGTGGATTTGTCCAAAACATTCTAGGGATTTCTTAGCTCGGTCCCGAAGCTTTTGGGCAGAGCCACGACCATCCAGGGCCTCAGCAAATCCCCCATCCATTACACATACATGCCCAAGCCTGAAGTAAAGCAAGAAGTAGGAAAAACCCTACCTTTCCGGGTTTGTCGAAACTCCCCAACTGCTGGAGACCACGTGTAGTCGCGCTAGCAGTGGGGGAGCGACTTTGCTCCTTGCCTAGTAGGAGCCAGCGATTAGATCTGTGGAATTTTAGAGAGAAGGTGGAGCCTCTCTGCCACAAAAACCCTCTCTTGCTCCCACTCTCCGCTTTCTCGGTTGGTCTCTCTATACTCTGCCTCCCGAACTGATTTGGGTCAATGTTGGTCGAGACAAGTCCTCTACATGCCACGTGTCCATTTCTCGATGGACCATGGGGTTACACCCTTATATTATCCATACACCTTGAGATTTCTATCAAATGGCATGTTTGGAATGCCATGTGTCCGCATGTAGGCCGGCTCCATGTTTGACTGCATCCCTCATCTTGACACGTGGCGCCTCTTGGGCCACAGCGTGCCAAGTGTCCACCCGTCTCTCGATTGCCTCGGCGTGAAATTAGGCGTCTCAGTTCGACGAGAATCGACGTGGTAGCTAGATTTGGCGAGGCGATTCCAACGGAGAGTCCGTTTAGATCATCTGAGATCTAGAATTCCAGTTTTGTAGAGTACCATTTACCCTCCTTTAGGGGTCTGGATTTTTCGGGTCTACGCGGGGAACCACTGAAATCGACGATTGTCTTTTCTACATTTTAAAGCAATTCAGAACCCGATCAACCATCAGTCAACAGAAACACAACCTTACAATTCTCTTTTTAAATCATGCCCTTAGTGGAGAATAGCTACGCTGGTCGATAAAATTGAACTTCCTCCTGTGGAGATGACATGGATTCCCACGGTATTACGATGCTGAACAGCGCCAATTCCGGCAGGGACTTAGTGGCACACGAATAAGGGCGAAGCACCTATGTGCATACCTTCAGCATTCACATTCAACATGTCGTTACGCCAGTCAAGCAATGACACACACAAGTGCGCCATGTAATGTCCATTGCACATAACGGTTGATCTCATGTCAGTATGTTGATTTACCGCGTAGCACCGTTCCGTCACTCTTAGTCAAGCAAAACGCTGATCCGCCGACCGGTTGTGGCATGAGAGATGCACAAAAAAACATTCCACACACAACAAGCCATCATAGTCCACTTAATGATCTGGGACTTGGATTCAAAAAACTAGTCCCCTGCCGGTCGAGTGCGGACCTGACCATTTACGCGACCTAATCATACCAGTCTCGGAAAATGGACCATAACTTAAGATATTGAGGTTCTATTTCGGTGATTCAAAAGCCTAACAGCAAGTTCTTAGATAGAGCTACAATTTTGTTGAAGGATACTAGTCCCATTCTCACTTTTTACGACCAATGCAGACGTAGATTGGCCAAAAGCAGGCGACCTATGCGATCGGAGAAAGCGAACCATAACTTGGGATATAGAGGTCCAATTGGTGATTCAAAGCCTAACATCAGTTTCTCAAATAGGGATACAATTTCAGCAGAGTATACAAGTCCAAATTCTCCTTTTTATAACCAAAAATCAGCCTGAAAATTGGACATCATATAGGGTGAAAGTAGACGTATTCCCATGAAATCCATTATTTTGCCAAACGGTCCTTAGGGCATTAAAACTCAACCAAACCGCCCCTTAGGACATTAAAACTCAACCAAAAAGCCCCTAGAATGGAAAATAAACCAAAGTAGGAAGAATCCACACTATGTAGGTGTAGAAGAAGAATCTAGGAAGTCCCGGGACACTTTCTAAACCCAAAACCTATGATTTCCCCAACTCCTCGCTTGAATCATAGGAAGGGATTGCTTTGGAACTTAGGGGGATGAGGACTCGCTTCTTAGTAACTCGAAGCTCACCGTCGGGGTTGTACCATCCATCCTACGGGACTTTAACCTCAAGAGGGCTGATGTCATGTCTGTTGAGGAGGCTTTGTACCATCCGCTTGAGGGCCACGTATCCCGGGCCTTTATTTTGTTCATTCCACCGTTGTTTCAGGCTATCCATTAATTTATCTCGTCTCTATTGATGGCTACCTATATGAAACGAGCGAGGAGGGGCCCGACTTTGTTGGGGCTGCTGGGGTAGTGGCGTATAAAGCAAGGTTGCCTCACGCGACCTCAGGGGGTGATCTTCGACTCGGATCAATGCATGCGAGGATGACGATATCGATCGATCGGCTTTTGATTAATGAACACGAGACAAAGATAAAGAAAGGCTCGGCGAGTTGAGTGCAGAGACCGAAGCTGCGAACCATCGAGGAAGGATTGCGGTGACGGGGCAGGCTACGCGTTTCGGGGAACCAGGAAGCATGTGCATCAAAACCCGACATTAAGCGAGGTCAGCCGGGAAGCTACAAGCCGTGACGTGGGCTTTAACTAGAATACCGCTGAGCACCGGAGTTCTTCAGAGGCAGTAGGCCTTGGTCAGTTAGAAGGAAGGGGTGATTATCGAGCTGAGAGACGAGGCCTTTACCTTATGGGCCTCCGGGTAGCTTGCTTTTCGGCGCAAGGTTGCTAAGGTTTTCCCGGGTTTGGATTTCAACTCTCAAGTTCCCTGCGAGGGAAGTAGAAGAATCGACTTTCTAACGATAATGAGCGAATCGTGGTGTTTTGAGTGTCCTTAGCTGCGTTCCTCTCCTTGGTGAACTCAAGATTGAGGCTGCTACGTTGGCCAACTCTCCCTCGTTCGTTGGGACTTGGCCCGACTTACATGGTTCGAGAAGGTTCGGTGGCGAAGAAAATTTTCGAGTCTGCCCGGGCATTTAGGCACCTATAATTCACCCTTATTCTGCATTTTAACCGGGCTACGAGCCTTGGACTTCTATAATGCTGACCCTGATTTTTGTCAGATCTCAGTCATTTTCCTTTATACCATTTGAACCTTTGCGTCTTCTTTACAACACAGGTTGCGAGGCTTAGGGCCCATTCATCTCCTTTGTGGCGAGGTACATTGTGCGCTTAGCGTCTTAGCTACATGGCTCTTAACAAGCCTAGCTACGCGGGCACTTATTGAGCGGAGCCTGCGGGCTCTTATAGGGCGAGCTCTTTTTGGGCTCTTATTGAAGAGCGACTACGTTGCTCTTGTGAGCCGAGCTCTTTGGACTCTTGACGAGCTCTGCCCAGGCTCTTGTGGGCGAACTCGTGGCTCTTATTGGCTCCCGACTACATGGCTCTTATTGAAATGAGCTACGTGGATCTTAACAAACCGAGCTACCGGGCTCTTATTGAACTGAGCTACATGGCTCTTATTGAATTGAGCTATATGGCTCTTAATAAATCGAAACTCTTGCTTGGCTCTTATTGAGCCAGAGCTACATGACTCTTGGCGGGGCCCGGGCTGCAGCCCTTATTTGCGAGCTAGTGGCTTTTTAACATCAGAGCTCTTGGGTTCTTATTGGAGTTCCGGGGGCTACAGCGGCCTTCTAGCGAGTGGTCACAAATGCTAGAACTAAGCTTTTCCATCTTTGGATACCTTTATACGCTCAGTCTCGGGCTCGGTTGTAATAATAAGATCGGTTGTTTACGCTCTATCCCGGCTCTCGACCAGAGTGCTTTAGTTGAGAAATTTAGGAACGGTTAAGTAGGCGTAAGGTTTCGGAGGGAGCTTACCGAATAAGGAGAGGAGCTTAAGTAAGTTTTTAGCGAGAAGGCCTCTTCCGCGTAGATCTCGGTGGAAGACACTTTTCGAACTTGAAATAGAGGTTGACACTTGTGTAGATGCGGACACAAAGCGACTCGGTGCGACTATTCTCTCGTTCAAGAATTTGAATTTCTTTAATGTTCGAGGGTGGTTGCATGTTGAGCATGGCTTTTATCTTATGGGTTGCCTGTTCGTGATTGTTGGCTATAAATCAAAAACTTCCTACGGAGACTCCCAGGCACACTTGGTTAGGTTTAACTTCATCTTGTAGTCCTTTAAGACACAGGTGATTCGGGTAGGTGGTACATGGGCTCGACCTTGATTGACTTCACCCCCGACATGTCGTCTGTCTTATGCTTCCATGGTTGCTCCAATATGTTTTGGAACATTCTGTTTACCAACCTTTGATAGGTGGCCCCAGCGTTCTTCAACCAAAAAGGCATCACCTGATAACAGTACGTTCCCTGTCCGGTCATGAATGAGGTCTTCTCTTGGTCGTTGGGGTCCATTCTTATCTGATTATAACCCGAGAAAGCATCCATGAAGCTAGGGAGCTCGTGGCTAGTAGTGGCGTCCACTATGAGGTTAATCGAGGCGGGAAGCTGTCTTTGGTGAAGCTCGGTTAACATCGGTAAAGTCGATCTTAGTCGCCTTTCCATTTCCTTCTTGGCTGAGAACAACATTACCGTAGTCGGGATAATCTACTTCTCGGATGCTTAGAGCTTGGAGGAGTTCTTGGCGCTCTTCGTTGATCACCTTACTGCTTTACGGGGCTTCCTCATTTTACATTTACTTGGGTTTGAAAGGGGTGACATTCGGCTTGTGGGTTACTGCCCGGCTGGAGTCATTCCTCCCATGTCCTCTTGCTTCCCAAGCGAATACATGCAGATTTTGCTTTAAGAAGTGGATGAGGAGGTCTTTGATGTCTCGACGATTTGGATCCGATGTAGTGAGTCTTGATTACGGTTGGTCGTCAGGTTGTACTAGTTTACAAACTCTTCTAAAGGGTGTTGGTTGGGTGTCAGTTCATCTCATGACAAGCTCATCCATGCGGATGTTGTCGACTTCTTTGGTTTCATCGGCGGCGTCCAGTAGCACTCCTAGTACGGATTATTTGCTCGACCATTCTACTCCATTCTCAAATAGGAATTTGGCAAACCATATAATAGCGAAAGGGGTGGCCTTTATGGCATTGAGAGAAAGCGCCCCGTGTGTTGTATGCTATGAGCATCATTTATGAAATTTGTCGTCGTAATGGCGGCATGAGGGTGTCCCCCGAAGTGAGTACTGGCTATTGACACAGGGTATGCCTCCACGGGAGAATCCCGGTAAGTGGGCGTTCACAGGTTCCGGCTTCTCACTTTCAGTACCCATTTTGTCAATCGGCGATGTGTGAAGATGATGTCGGTTGAGCTCACGTTGTTGATCGGGACCACATGGTGTTTTTGTTAGCCCACGATGACCTTTATTACCAGCGGGTTATCAGGGGATGTTGGAAGCCTTCCATGTCGGTCGAAGAAAGGTTGGTGGTATCGACGGGGAGGTTGGACACGGTTTGTACCTCGATTGTCTCCCACGATCGATGTAGGTAGGTGAGCCTTCTGGGTGCAGACTAGATTCCCCACCATCTGACGAATCACCCGAAAATCACATTGATCTCTCTCAGGGGTCGTTGATGTTGGGTTGAGGCTGGTTGACGAGGTGGTGGAGGAGGTGCAGGATTCCGATCTTGAAACCACGTAACGGTGGAAGTCCCCGTCGGATTAGGGTCGTTCTGCAGGTTGAATAAAGTCATCTGTTCGGTGCCCATGATCTATGTGGAACTCGCAGTACTTGGTCATGTCTCTTTTTTCTGGTTCCGTCTTCATCTAAGACGGCCACCTTAAAATTTCTCGTATTTGCACCTCGTACGAGGACTTGAGACCCGAGGCCATCGAGGTGAGCTGTGAGGTGGGTCTTTGCGGCTGGCTTGGCTGGGGTGGACAGCCGGTCCACGACGTGCCTGTCCGCTTTGGAGATCCCGATCCTACATCTTTTATATTCCTCAGGTAAGGTTGTCTGATCTCTTCGTCTTAGGGCTTTGGTCTCGTTTCTTCGTCTTTGTTTTTCTCCTTTTGCGTAGGAAGAGTTTAAACTGAACCTGGGAGCCTCCTAAATCGTTGATGTATTTTTACGCTTTGGCGAAACACCGCCAGCCATGCTTGAGTTCTTCGAGGTTGAGAACATTAGGTCTTTGAATTTGTATGCCCCAGCCCGACGATAAAGGCGGTGAAGGAAAATTTACTCATATGGGATACCTACCTTTAATGACTCTAGTTTAACATGGACGTGGGACCAGTTCTCTTATGGTGCCCGCTTTTACTGTCGGCGGGTGGTGGCTGACTTCATGTGCGTGTGGGCTCCCGATGAGTGGGATCTGGAGCGATAGAGAGCTCTCTCTGCAAGGATGAGATTGAGGGAGTACGGGAGGGCCTGTTGAACCCGGGCTAATCTTGAGCCTTTTAGAGTGATGGAAGAGGCTGCCGCCTGAGGGTCCTAGTATCCCAGCTCCTCTAAGTCTTATAGGTGTTGAGAGTGGTCTACGGGATCCTTTTGTCCGTCAGGCCTCGATGCAGCATCCACAGATTTGTGGGGATAGGAAGTGTAGCACCACGACCATGAATGTGGATTCATTTCTGTGCCCGGAGCATCCGTGGAGACTAGGGCTCGACGCTTTTAGGCAACCTAACGCTACCATTGACTGTTAGGCTCTCTCTTTGGATGTCTGGAATGTTGCTCCCAGATTGTTCTTAACTTTCTTGTTGATAAGGGGTTGTCTCATCACCTCCGTCATTCCTGCCAGGCATCCCCTCATTGTGACCATCCCCGGAGGGTATGTAGGGATCATGCTCCTGGTTAAATTTTATTTTCTCCTCCTCGAAAGTGGCGCTGTCTTGGGAGCGCCAGAGTGTTCTTTGTTCCTCTCTTGTGGAATAGTGTTCTTGCATTCATGACACAATTGTGCCTTACGGGGCGTTGCCCTTCTCACGATGGAAGGATTCAGTGGCTCCCTCGAGGACGATTGGCGAATGGAGTGCCTCCGTCTCGTTGTTAATGGCGTGAAGAGCTCGAGCGTCCACCGTTTGTTGCTATCAGTCGTCTTGTTGGTCTTGCATCGGGGTTGGCGTGACTCTTGCTCATGTTTCGGGTCGATACCATTAGTCACTGAAGTCGATTGATTTGTAAAGGAACATTACGTTCCCGCGAGCGGCATGGCCCGATGGTGCTTTTTCTATTGAAACTACATTTAGACTTCTTTGGTCATTTGGGTAGTTCGTCGGGCTGGATGATATCACACACGAAAGGGTGGTCAAACGGGGGGAATGCAGCGCCTCTACGATGCTAAGTCGGTTTCTTTCTTACGAAAAGGAAAAAGATCAATTATTGATAATTTTGTGATTGCGTACCTTTGCTTCTATGGAATTGCTTTCGGTATTTATAGGTGGGTGATCCTGATGACCTTCCCTTGTTAGACGACGTCTACGACATCTTCCATTTGGGTAGGAATCCCTACTTTTCCTTATTGTCGACCCCAAATGTCAAAGGATAATTGGGGTGTCTGATGCGCGGTAGCGGATCAGCTACTCCCTCGATGAGTGGAGGCGATCATGGAGACCTTCGGTACTTCCCTTTTATACGTCTCGTTTGGTGGACCAGGTGGACCGTACATATTACCTATTTATCTGTGGTAGTAGTTTCCTAGCAGAGGCTCGCGCCTTAAGTGATCAAGATCTTAGTCATGGTACGAGCTCTCTCTCACGTGGGCTCGCTTCAGGCGCCACTAAGCCCACCTTAAGCCTTGTTGGTGGTTTGTCTCTTGGGTCTGCGTTTTGGGCCCATATGCATGTTTTTTAGGCTTCATCAATTTTTTTCACCAAGCTATTGTTGTAATGAAATTTAAAATCATTTTGTTACTTTAAAAACACTATTAAATTATAGACTCACTAAGAATTTCATTCATTGATTCACTGTAAATATTAGTACAACATCATTAACAATTAAACAAGTATGATATCTAAGAGTTTAGTTTGAGTGGAGTTATCTTTTTCTTTATTTATTTTATTTAGATATCAGCTATTTTATTTCTTATCATTATGCTTCTTCCATGTCTTCTTTATCATATCCTTGAGTTTTATAAAGAAAAATTTATAAAAAGGATAAAAAGGGAATTGATTTTCATCATATATCTTATCTGATTTAAGCGAGAACTTTATCAAAAATAAATAAAGAATGGATAGAAATTCATGAAGAGAAGACACTACTAATCAAAGTACTCCTTACAATCTGACCTAGACTCTAGATATTAAATCATATGATTGGACATAACTTAGAAATGTTATAGTAAAAACCCTTTTAGGTTAATATTTTAGCAAGATATAACTTGTATAGAAATTAACTAATTTTAAAAGTGAGACTTTCAAAAGAAGAAAATCTCCATCAATTAGCTATAAAAAACCAATCAGAAACTTTTTATTTTATAAGATACAATTTTTAAGTCATGTATAACTACAAATGTTTATTCATATTGATAGTCTATATATATATATATATATAAGACAAACCATCTAGTACTAGCTATTTTAGGATATTTGGCTTGGAACCTGTTCAGCCTTACAGACACCATAGCAACACCATTGAATCCCACAGTGTCAACTTTATAAATAAACCTAAAGATGGAGACTATATTGAAACTTATGAATCTATCCCTCCACACAATTTGTATTTATATAGTGCTCTCATGGTTTTGTTATGAGGAGGGTTCGAAAGACCTCATACGATTAGATATTATCCATATTAATTGATAATTACGTCCTATCTTATTGAGCCATGAGGGAGTTTGGGCGCATACCTATCAAACCTCCTCGAACAAAGGAATACCACTAATTATTCTCTCACATGACATCAATCCACTTTCTATACATATGGTAACACTAACTTAAGCCCGCGGAAGCGAGCTATTTATCTAGGAATTGACGCTCAGCCCTGTCCGTCCGACGCCTGATTACAAAATTTCCCAACACACCAGCAACATGCTATTATAGTTCTTCAAATCATTAAGGTATATGTGGTTACCTTATTTAACTAAGAATTATTTTGAGACTAGTTGGGTCATATTTAGTGAAATGGGGAAGGGTTTGAAATTATAAGCTATGATAGTGCAAAAAAAATTACCAATAATATTTTTGTTCAAATTTACGGTGGTGTCTCCCCTCATTCACTTTGTGCTTCCTAGCATTTTCAACCATTTCTAATGGATTGGTAGAAGTGTTGCATTGATGTATCCAAAAATTCAATATTATGTTTAGTATAATTGATCCCATCAATTTACTCGAATAACGATTTTTCAACAAGGAGAAAAACAACTAACCTTGACAAAAAGATGAAGAGACTATCAAAAAGATGTTTTAAGGTGAAGTTTGATTATGTACTTGAAAATTAAGTGGAAAGAACATATGAATTAGTCATGATGAGACTACACAAACCTCGAGATACATGAGTATTTTTTTTCATTTAAATCTCATCAATATATGTTTTTGATTGGTTTGATATTTTGTAGATCATAATGTCTCAAAAATAAAAAATGACTTGAAGTATAAATAAGCTAATGACTTAGTTTCAAATCTATGGAATGTGAGTGAATGATTAGTGATGATGAATCCCTTTTTTTTTTTTTTTTTTTTTTTGTAGTTGTTAAGTGTTCACCCAAAGTCCCATATGGGTTAAATATAGTAAGAATTAGGTGTTAACAAGTATGGACAATATCCCGATTTAATTATGAGGTCTTTGTGGGAAGCGAGAAAATAACACTATTATACTAATGTTGAGATAGTTGGGTCCATAAGTCTCAAACAGAGTAGTATCAAACCTAAGGTTCAATCATGTGATCATGCATTGAAATCCCTTGTTCGGCAAACTGATGGATAATAGGCGACCCAGAAAACTCTTGTACTTCGTAGAGTCAAGTTGGATTTCCCAAGCAGACAACTTCTTGGCAGCCCCATTTCGATGGATTTCTATCCCATTTATTTTTGTTTGTTTTTGTTGTTTACTATCTTTTGCATATTGATCTTGTTTTTGTTCATTTGGTTTTTTGTGTTTGCAAGACTTTGGAAGGCAGTTATGATTGGGAGAGTTCATCATTGGATAAAGCTAATGATGCCTTGATCATCCTTGGAATCCCCTCATTCTTACTTTTAATATTTCATACATTGAGACAATGCATGTGTTAAGTTTGGGGAGTTATCATTCTTTTGAAAATATCTGGTTTCAATGCTTTATTAATAGCTTGTATGTACGCATGCTCACATCTAGTTTCGTAGTGCCTTTGAGTGGGTTTGTTAGGTGGGTTGATTGTTTCTTTGTGTTAGTTGTGTTTGTTTTTCTTTTAGTTGTTTTCAGTTAAGTTTGTTTGAAGAATAAAACATTAAAGTTTCAAAAACATGAATAAAAACAATTGATGACTTTTAGTTTGATTGTTTCTCAAAAGAAGCAGATGAAACTTGATTTAACCTCTGACCAAGTGTGGAAAATAAGAGGTATTTTTTACAAATATTCATGTGTGACCCTCTTATTGTGGTTGTTGGCTATAAACTCTTAGCACTTTAAAGCACAAGTCACACCCTCTTAATCAATTTTTCTTGGCTTGGAGAGAGTTGTGTGAACACCATGATTTTGATCTATAAAAACTCTAGAACTTGTTTTATTATCTCTCGATGAAAAATCCTAGACAAAACAACGAAAAAAGTTATTTAGCCATCTTTGGACAGCAGGCAACTCTTGCCAACTTTGTACATGTTTATATCCGTGAGTCACCCTTTTTAAGCCTAATGAACCTTTTATTTTTGGCCAGACGAGAATGGTCCTTGCTATATGTTTTCCTTCATTCAAAATCTGGTTTACATATTAGCTTATGTGTATTGAGTCAAATATTAAGGAAACTATGTTGATTTTTGGTAATTGGATTGAAGTGATGAAAAAAAAAAAAAAAGAAAAAAAGAAGAAGAATAAAATAGAAAAAAAAAAAGTAAATAATTACAAATCCATAAAATTCCAGACCACGACCCTCTTACCATAATTACATACAGACTATTTATCTGATAGTCCAAAGAATTTAATTACAATTATTTTTACATAAAATACTTTTACAAAAGTATTGTCAAGACCGCATATCGGCCTTCTTCACAATCACGAAGGCCTCATCGGACGCGTCTCCTATAAACTTCATGTACTGAGAAAGGGGTCCGTGACGGGGGTGATGGCGCAGCGCAGTAGTGATAATCTCCTCTGAGGGTTACTCTGACCTAAGTGCTCATACAATGATCACGGTTGACTTATTTACGTCAAGTGAAAATGTATATATGAATGTGGTTCTTCATGCCCGTATCCAGGTCATCATAGGCTCCCTCACACTTTATGCCAGGATGTGACAATCGTCACTAGTAGTACCAATGACACACCTTATCACAGAGGCCCTTATCGACTCACGGTACCCAATGCAGTGACAATAGGCAACTAATCCCAAGTCAATCCCAGACTCACATCTGCGACTTGAAGTCTGTACGATAACCATAGCGTGTGTCTTCTTTAGACAACGAAACTTTTCGACGCCCCACATTACATGGCGGATCTTACACCCTTCGAAACTTTTAGATCCTACCGTGGTCTCTTTTATGTTCTAGGACTTTCACTGGGGGGATGCGACCCCTTCTTACTTTATAACACACACATTTATTATATTTCACTTTTTATGTTTTAACGTGAGACATTTATTGGACGTTGTCAGAAATCTGGCGAATTTCACTACCCATTCATTATCTGATGATGAATGACCATACCCGTGCACATACACCCAAATATAACGATGTCCACATTGCATATGAAATCTGAGATATGCCATTTCATGGTATGTCATGTTACATGCATAATAAGAGCTACACTTTAACATTGCGCAAATTTGGGATAGCCTGTTTTATATAATTTTCAATTTCATCACCAGCATTTCCGTATTAATACATCACGTGGCTTACATATTAACATGATTTTCCACTAGCGACATATTGTTAATATTTTCGAACAACACACACAGGCGGCCCCAAATCTTGGACCCACATAAAAATAGGGCACCTCTTGGTCCCTTCGCGGTTAAATACGCATTCTTTGTGATACCAGACACACCATAAAACGAAGACATCGGTCAGGGATTAAAACCTCTGACGAGTCCAGGGGCGCACAAACTTGATCAGAAAGAGCTATTTTTGCAGTTGTTTGAAAATAGTTCCCAAAATTTAGCTAGGGTTGTCAACAGTCCCCAAATTCAGCTTTGGGTGTTCGAAAATATTGAAAAATTCCTAAAATCCCTACACTCAGTCCCAATTTGGAATTTGAAATTTATCAACCTCTCCACGACCTCTAAGGGAAACACAAACCATTAAATGGCCTTTAGGCTAGAAATAACCCAAGTAACTCCTACCTGGAAACTCCAAGATTTTGGTACCCGCGTAGCTCGATACATGAATGAACTTTGCCTCTTGCTCCAGCGAAACAGTCGTCCAGATCTTTTGTATCTTAGAAAGAAGCCAAAAAAAATTTTTTCCCTTTTCTCTCTCTCTTCTCCCCCACACTGCCTCCCGTCTCTTCCTCCTTTTTTGACCTTTTTTTTTTAATAAATGGCACAATGTCCATCTCTAAAGTTGGTCGTTTGATAAAACAATTGTTATGTTGGAGTTCAATTTAGTTTAAATGAACCTTTCAGTATTCGACATCCAAATTTCGTAAAAATCTAGTCCACAGATCATGGCGACTTATCTCCCAAAAATTAGTAAAATTCCGATTGTCTTACAATTCGACAAAATTTTTATGGGTCCTTTAGATTTATGAGACAAATTTAGCAGTGCGGTCTACTTGATCATCGAGATCTAGGAAATTTTGAAGCTTCTTTTAACCATTATGACAATTTATTATTATTATTATTATTATTTTGCCATTTTTGAAAATTTCTAATTTTCCCATGTTAATACAAATTTTTAAGAGTAAAATTAGTCCTAACCTGAAACTATCTATTTTAAAACTTGGAGAATATTAAATATTTTCAATAATAAAACTATTTTTATTATGACATATAAAAATAAATATATAATAATACCTGTATGTATATGTGGGTTACCTCAATATAAAATACATGAGGAAAGGCCCTAGATACTACATAGTTAATTGAAGCATAAAGAAAATAATATTGAAATCTTAATTAGTCATGGTCCCAAAGAAATAATAATCACCACAATGTTGTCAATTTATACCATAGATTACAACAAAGTGAGAATCTAGAATTGGAAATTTTTATAAAAGCAAGATCATCCTGCGAGAAGATTGTCAATGAACTACATACATGAGAAAACACTTCAACTCCATAAGTATATTAAGCTGCCTTCCCCATCTCCTCCTCATTGCAGAAAGTCTTCAACAATATTGTATTTCTTGAATGTGCGGTCTTGACATTCTCCAAAAGCACATAATTTTTGTCGTTCATCATGGCATGCACAATATGGCAAGGGAGAATGTGACTCTTAGATGTAGTCCATATAACAGTTGAATTAATGGGAACATGCCTAGGGATGTTCAAACAAAAAGGTGGCAAGAATAAAAGTATCTTCTATTCACAAATCAAAGGGTAAGATATTTAATCATCTTCATATGAGAAAAAATAATCTGTGTGAGACATGAGTCATTTTAGCATATTCATTTTTTTCATAATATTATTCACATAGCAATTAAGATTACATCCTATAAAACCAAGGAAAAATATAATTTTGAAAAATAATATGATTAATTGTGAAATGGTTTAGGGAAGCTGTAAATTTTCTAGATCTCGGATGACGAATGGACTATTGTTGGGTGTCTCTGAAATCAGTTGCAAAATTGTCAAATTCAAAGGCAGTAGTTTTTTTTCGCAATTTTTCGAGGAGTAATGTGCGTCCTAGTGACTCACGGGGAGAGATTTATATTAAATTTTGGGAGTAAGGAAATAACTCAAATCAAGTTCATTTTATAAATAAATTGAACTTCAGGCAGGAACGAAAATAAATTGTTTCGGGATAGAAACGGGCTCGGACCAGTCGTAGACACATGACTGTGGGGCAATCTTCTTAGACTTATTAAGTAGAAAATCATATTTGGAGGGGAGGAAAGGACGGATTTTTCTGTGGAAAAGAAAAAAGACCCAGTGAGAGAGTGAGAGAGGAGAAGAGAGAGTAGAGAGAGGCGGCTCAAGAGCTATGCGTGGAGTCTTGGAGACAAAGGATTTCATTACAAGATTGACGAGATCGAGAATCTGTGGAGTTCAGTCTCCCAGGGACTTAGAGAAACTTCATCGCCGGCTCGAGGTGGGGATTCTTCCCTACTTTGGTTCATTTAATTCTAGGGGCTGTTTGGTTGAGTTTTAATACCCTAAGGGGGCTGTTTGGCAAAATAATGTGTTATGGGGTAATTTTACTATTTTGACCTATATGATGTCCATCTTTTAGGAGGTTTGATTTTCGGGTTAGAAAATAGGTAATTTGAATTTAGTGGCCTTCATTACAATTGTAGTAGAAGTTGTGAACTTGAGAGTTAAATTTATTGAATTACCAAATTGGACCTCTATAGATTAAGTTATAGTCCGTTTAATTTAGAATTGTCATGGCAAGAAATTTATTAACACTCTTCTTTGTGTCAGGTTTTGGACTAATTCTCGGTTGAGAAAAGAGGTAATTTGGACTAGTCATCCTTCAGCAATTGTAGTTGAGTTGTGAAATTGAGGTTAGGCTTTTGAATTACCCAAACTGGACCTCTATAGCTCAAGTTATAGTCCATTTAATTTCCGGAATTATCCGCGGCTTATGCTGTTCTTGTTTGTGTCAGTTTTAGAATTTATTTTTTTCGGTTGGGGAAAATAGGTAATTTGGACCTAGTGTCCTTCATGACAATTGTATCGGAAGTTGAAATTGATGTTAGGCTTTTGAATCACCCAAAGTTCTGACCTCTACAACCTGATTTTTGCTTCCAGAACTTAATCTTACATCTGGGTAGTCATATCATTGAAAAGTACTTCGCAATGTTTGGGAAGCAGGTTAGTACATATCTATGTCCCACAGTTGTAGACAAATGGCAATAAGGTGACAAGGAAATTACGGCTCCTTATGATCAAAATAAATGAGTGATGCAGCATCTTGAATCAATGTTAGTGCTTGTTCCCCATTATAAAGCACTGTAATTAATAGTTTTGGGGCTGAAAATTACATGGAATGGTCTCTTCTTTCTCTTCCTACTCAATTATTTTATTTGAAGATAAATAAAAAAAATGTAATTAGTTCTTTATTATTATTCAAACAACCAACTGGCACTCTCTAAAAGCTGTAGGATTTAGGTTTAATATGAATATCATGCACCTTAACATTAATACATCGGCCAATTTATACTTGTCAGTGTTCAGGATCTAAGGAGGTTTAGTGACTAGTCATCAAGAGCCATGAGATTTATAAAATAAAATAAAAAATAAAGGGGCCATGACATTCAGACTTTGTCCTAGGTGAATCCGCAGTTATTTGGCGTAGGCGCATCGAGCCTGAGATCTCTTGGGGCATTGAAGGTCTGTGAACGCACTTGTCGCGACCTTTTCTAAGCGGCGCACCTAGAATATAATAATATAATTTTAATGAGGCACGCGCAATACTAATTTAACATGCTTACAACCTTAAATATGACTTTGCTTCAAGATTAACCTGAACATGAATAATTTCAATTATTTCTTCCATTTACATCACAAAGACATTTGCATTAATATTACAATGGTTATTTTAATTTAAAAACTATTTTTCAACCATCAAAATGACACATTTCACAACAACGTTCACTAAACACCGCCTATATTCAAAGAAACCCTAGTCATCTTTCAACCATGCTTAGAAACCCGCAGAAAATACAACAAAAATAAGAAGCTTAACCACGAATGAAGTAACACGCTTCTTCATGGCGTGTCTATTTTTTGGCAACAATATAACACCTTTTTTATTCATATAAAAGATTGAAATATATAGTAACATTTAACCATGTTCAAGTTATAGAAACTTTGAGCTAACTTTAAAAACGTACTTTGAGCTTAATATAACATACTTGTAACACTAATGTAATATGCTACTTAACATTAATGTAATAGAGTTCTCCTTAATGTAACTTCGTTCTAAGATTTTTAAACTGAAATAATTCAAATTTTGGTTCTATTTACATCCACAATGCCTTTTCAATCATATTACAATATTATTCCTTTAAAAAGTTGTTTCAACGAGAAAATGACAATTTTCACAACCAAGTTCAATAAACACCACCGAGTTCAAACAGGCCTAGCCATCTTTCCACTTTGATGGAAATACGAAATAGAAGAAAACAAACTTACCCACACACTTATTTTCAGGATTTGTCTTCAACAAAAATGGAGGTATCTGAAAATTTTTTTGATTTTACAGTTAATTCTCGGCTCTCCTTCTCCCTTTGCCGATCATCAATGTAGGTGACAACCTTGATTTTGCAAGATTTTGGACCTTCATTGCGATGGATGGGGTGAAGGGAAGCTCTGGAGTTTCTTTCTCCATAGTGCACTATCGAAGACAGAGAGAGGGGTTATTGATTTTTTCCTTTTTTTGTGTTTTTAGTGATGATGAGGTAAATTGTGTCTCTCTCTCCTATGTGGCCCACAAATAAATGGCTAAGGAGTATTTCTATCTTAAAAAAGGGTTATTGTATAGTGCATTTTATTTAATTTATCGGAGATGTCCCATGTCTTCATGGTTTGAGAGCTTTACTTTATTTTTATACCTTTTGCTTTGTAGCACCCTAACATAGTCCCCCAATTTTATAAATTGACTTTACCAATCTTACACCATTCGTGCGGAGTTAAATTGATTCCCGGTCCTAGTGGACAAGCTGCGATAACCACTATACTAGTGGTTTACTTTCTAGATCACAACCTTACCGCCAAGCATGGTTCACGCTGAGAACCATACACCTCGAGGTCTAGGCTATAACACCAACACAATCGAGTTATTTTTATGGGTTAGAAAATATGAAACTTATGGCAGTGAAAGTTAAAATTTAAACTAGAAATTACGGAAAAAAAGTGCTCTAAAAATCATATCCAAATTTTAAATGTTTATTGTTTTTGCCTTTTTGTGTATTAAATAGTAAATGTTATTATAATGATATGTATCGTCATGGACAATATGTATAGCTCTAATGTCAATTTTATTTTCTTGTTTAATTTATGTTATTAAACATGTAAAATACAATAGTAATAACAAATATGCAACAAGACATTTTGTCAAAAAAATATTTATCGATTGAGAAATATATTTATTCTTTTATAAATGTTATTATCCCATATTTATATATATATAATCAATATATTGTGTGAATGTATTTCAGCAACTCATTTGTTGACCAATAAATTTGAACTTTATTGCATCATTTCCTTGATAATGCTTCCCTAATAAAATATCATTATCCAACACTGTTGGATCTTGAGCTGCATAATTGCTGTCGTTTGCGACGATCTTGTTCTCTACTATCCTTCAGGTGTTCAATCTCTACCTACTGTTTGAGACTCGAATTTGACATTCTTAACTCTTTCATTACTTGTTTTGTCATATATTTGCTCATCTTAGTAGCTACTCACTGATTTGTATCTAGGTACAAATATTAAGTTATGTTTAGCTCTTAGAAACACGAGAGAAAATAAAAGGCAAAAATATATAATAACATAAAAAATAAGTGGAAATAATTAAGTTATGTTTATTAATTTTATACATAATTTCTAACCCAATTTTCAGCTTATGAGCTCATTGCATCAGCAACACAAGAACTCAACACTGCTTCTGGTGCTTCAAACATCGGGTCAATCACAATTTCAGGCCAACTTCCAGCACTATATTATCCCAGCACAAATTCCTCCAGCCCAAAATCCTTTACTCTTTTCTGTCTTTTCCTTCCCTACCTTCAGGTTAAACCCTAGGTACTCATTAGTTTATTCAGATTGGATTAAGGTCATCATGTAATGATGATAATGAGAACTATGTGAAGAATAAATGTTTTTGCTCAGGTTCTCAACCCTGCATAACCAGCTTCTCCTTCCTCTGAGTTATTTAACGAAGTTCCACAGAACTAAATCTCCCTTGCCAGGCATTGTCAGTTGGACGATTCACATCTATTCTTCGCCTCATGGGTTTTGTGAAAATATGAAGCATATTGTTAAAAGAAGGTAGAAATTCTTTTTTTGATGTTCTAAATATCATTTACCAATCCCTTACAAGATCCTTACGCTAAATTGCAAGAGATATTTAAATTTAATATTTATTTTATTTTAAGCTATTGTTAATGAAAAATTTAAAATCATTTGTTACCTAAAACAATCACGAGTATAGACTCACTAGGAATTTCATTCATTGATTTACTATAAATATTAGTACAACATCATTAACAATTCCAACAAGTATGATATCTAAGGAAGTTTAGTTTTGAGTGGAGTTCATATTACTTCTTTATTTGTTTTATTTAGATATCTATCTATTTTATTTCTTATCAGTGTTTCTTCCATGTCTTCTTTGTATCATATCACTTTGAGTTTTAAAAAAAAAAAAATTATAAAAGGATGAAGGAATTGATTTTCTCACCTCTGAATCCAAGCAAAGGAACTTTATCAAAATAAAATAAAGAATGCATAGAAATTCTTGGAAGAAGACATGCTAATCAAAGTAGTCCTTACAATCGACATGAATACTAGATATTAAAATCGGAGACTTGATTAGTTAACAATTAGACATGTTTCATAAAAACCCTTTAGTTAATATTTTAGCAAGATATAACTTGTATAAGAAATTAACTCATTTAAGTGAGACAAGAAGAAAATCCCACATTAATTAGATATAAA
>JAEQBH010006238.1:0-99171 GCA_016808115.1 Tetrastigma voinierianum | reverse complement strand
GACAAGAAGCACATGAAATCCCTCCTTTGAGGATGGATTCACAGTTAAATGAAAGTAATTGAGTTAGGTTTTGAACAAACCCTAACTAATCATGTTTAGTTGTGTATGGGTCTTAACCTATAATTAGAGGTTTAGAGTAATTTAGAATAAATTATTAAAGAAATATATGAAATTGAAAGAGAAATTGAGTAGAAAAGAGATTCCAAGGTGAATTTGGAATTTGTTTGATGTGTGTTTGAAGTATAGAAGTGATTGGGGATCAAAAGTATAGAAAAATGTGAGAAAACACCCATTCTGCAGCCTGGTAGTCTTCTACCCAGAGAAGTTAAGTCTACCGGCATAACTCTTGATTCCTCGTCATTTTCTACAAGTTCTACCAGAGAACTTGTCTGCCTCCCGCTCGACCGGGCCAGATTTTGGCCATAACTTGCCTATTTCTTATCCGATTTGAGTGGCTATGTGCAAGCCCATTTCCTCGCACGACGCTTAATCATAGAGCAACTGAGCTGTTTCTGACGTGTAACTTGAGTTCCCTAAGGCTCGACTGGGTGATTCCAGTTGGAATAGAACCCCTAGCCTTAGCTTCAAATAAGTACAAGGACCCATTGTCAAAATATGAAGTTAAGACCCCGGAAAATGAGAGTGACACAAACTGTTCCTAGAAAAACTCCAGAAATGACTAGCCGGGCATAAAAATGCCATAACTTTAGTTCCGATGATCCGATTGATTGATTCCACTCTAAATAAACTAGATTCATAAAGGAGAGAATATATGAATGAGGTGTGATCTCATAGACATCATACTTCATAAGTATATGAAGTGCTATATGTATTAGCCATATGAAACAAGGAAAATATAGAAAATCAATATGTATAGATGGGTTCATAAACATGAATATGATATGAGTATAGGATATGTCATAAGAATGATAGGTATAAGTTATAAGATATGATAAGATATGATAGGATATGTCATAAGATATGATAGCCTACAAGACTCGAATGATAGGCAACATATGAATATAAGAGTATAAGCAATGTGAACATAAGGATTGTCATGCATAAAACAAATAGATTGAATATGATAGAAATATAAAGTATGAATAGATAAAGACATGACAAAGACACGTAAATGATAGGAATATGATAGTTATACAGAAATGAATAAAATGGAACATGCTAGGAACACATGATAGAAATATGTAAATGCTAAGACCAATAGAGATAAGCAAAAAGATGACAAAGCATAGAAATGAGTATATGTGTAAGGAATGATAGGTATATGTATGAATATATGAATGAGTAAAAGTATACATGATAGAATATATAGAAAAAGTACAAGAATAGTTAAATCATGATAGAAATGTATATAAATGTTATAATGCATGACTGAAGGTATAACTAATATGAATAGATAAAGATATATATGACTATGAATACAAGAGTGCATAGATGCATTCATGAAATATGATAGACAAAACTAAATGATAGAAAAAGATATGACTATATGTAATATAGAGATATATGAGAACCGTAATATAAAACTACAGATATGAGAACGAATACAGAGTAAAGTAATGATAGTATATATGCATACAATTACGACAATGGGCTTATTCATGCCATGAGATATGTACGTAAAATGTAATAAAGTCAGGTTGTCTCGTTTAGGGACCTAGTAGAGTGGATAGATAGGCATGCCTTATGGGAAGATACAGATGCTTCAGCATATTCATGTACGGGGATATTGGAGGCCCCGTTTGTCGATGATATAGATCCCGTTTGGGATCGTGGCCCCGCATGGTCACCACACAGACGTGAGATCACCGCTCGTACGCGATACAGTACCTTCGTACCGATAGCATATGACATGTCATCACTGCATAACGACGACATACCTTTCTCGTATTAATAGACAGATCACTGCTCAGGTATGTTGATAAGAGACGCTGGTACACATAGTTTCCCGTATCCGCTTCTAAGGTATTTCCAGACATGAAACCAAAAAGGAAATGATATGTATAGAAGATATGACTGAGTATGAGAAGCATAGCACCGCTTATGCGACAAAGTACGCATAATTACAAGAATAAGTAGTACAAAGATAAATTGGGATATGAAAATAAGTATATGAACACAAGAAAAGTAATGAAAGCATACTAAAGCACAAAGTATATGATAGATAGAATAAGAATGTATCGCCGATAGGCACAAGTATGAATATGTATAAGGAAAAGTATAGATATAACATATGCCAAAGACATAGAATAGAGACATGACTTACAACATGAAAAGACTGGGTGACAGTAAAAGACATAAGGAAAGAACAAGATATGAAAAGTATAAGAATATAGATAAACATACAGGATAGTATAAGATAGGTTATATGAAAGTATACGAGACATGAAAGCATAGGAAACTTGCAAAGAATATGATACAAGAAATAAGACGAAATAGATCAAGTATACGATATAAGCAAGGGACAAGAAATAGGCAAAGTATTTGTGATAGATAAGGAATGATATGATATACGTAATAGTACAAAGAATGCAATAAATCATAGAACCGAAAGATGAAAAAGACATAGACTAGCGATATGATAAGTATAGGAATAGAAAAAGTTTGACATGCAATAGGCATATAAGATGATAAGGAATTTAAGTTATAGAAATATGTTTAGAGATATATATATATACTATATGTATGTTGTGATACGCATCGCATGTATTGTCTACATGCTCACTAATGGGTGAATCTTAGCACTGGTGTTCAATCCGCAGAGTACGTATGTAAGACAAGGGATGGTGAAGACGTGTGACATTCCACACAAGAAAGCAAGCCGATCAGAGATAAAAGCTCACCAAAGGTTGCCTGCACTTCATGTTTTTGTAATAGAAAATTAAATGTATAGGTAAATGGACTCAGATATGTGTATAACCAGATGGACACCACTCTGGCAGGTAGTTCTTTTGTATATGTACAAATGATTTGTTATTAACAAATTGCTTTTACGCAATTCAATAGGTACAGTACAGCTCGGGTGAAAGAACAGTCAATGAGAGTCCCAAAGAAAGCATATAGTATAGCATATACATCACTCCTCGACTGCCGATCCACAACCGGTCGGGCCGATCGGGGCGTGACAAATTCACCGCGGTTCACGCCTTTCGTACCGTTTTCGTACATGCGCGTGATGATAAACAACGCGCAAGCATTTTCATTCTGGTTCTATGGAGTAGTTCTCTCTTCCATTTCAGCTTAATACAAATCATGCAATTTTCTAAACAATGATTTTTAACCTTTTGAAATGATCGATGCACATATCATATATATTCATTTCTATATACATCTACTTCACGCTTATTGATCATTCCAAATATGCACTTTCATATGCAATAAATCATTCAAAACACAAAGCATGCATTTCACTAATTTTCTTAACATTTCAATTTGCTCTAAACTAATTTAACCTATTTTTCTAAGTGATTAGGATGTAACTAACTGATCTAAGACGGTCCCGATGGGCTATAGGCCTAAGATAAAAACATATTTTGTTTTATAACACAAAGATGGTCCTCGTCGGCCGACCGGTTATTAAAAATCAATTCGTGAACACTACCTATATTGTCCCGCTGGGCTACGGATCGGAGTGACACATCATTACGTTCGTTCGTAGTACTGCTAATTTAACCCTTATTGGTATACCAATCTATCCTCAACTCGAATTTAACAATTAACATTCTATTAAGGGCGTTCAAATTATTCATAGCAAAATACAGTATAGTATGTACATTTATACAAACAATTCATTTTCAAAACTCGTGCAATTTTTCATATATAAATCATTTCATAATCAATTGCCTCAAATAAATTAAAACATATCAATATGCTTTTTCTTATAAATCATTTCAGCAATTCAAATCATTTTGTAATCATTTAAACACTTTGGAATTAGAGAGAGAGAAGTGGAGAACAAACCAAAAGATGTGTCAAAGCCTCGGCCCTTCGATTCCTCGTCCCTGACCCGATCTCAACCCTGCTTTTCTCCCCTCGTTAGCCCTTAATCCATCACAAATGACAATCATATATTAGTTAGGTATTCTAAGGTTTTTATTTAGGTCTTATTTCTACTCGACTCCCTTCTGGTACATTGTTCCTTTTATTTTTCATCATTTCTTCATCCTTGGACATTCTTATCACTCTTTTTAGGTATTGATATGCCTCATGTTGACTAATTTTATGGGTTCAATGGGGTCTAAATTTTGATACACTTATTTTAGGGAGATTTGTTTTCATAGAAGTCTAGTTTACCCATAAATTTGAATCACTCAATTCAGATGAGTGATGGCCAAGTTATGGCCTAAATAATGAAACTGCTCCAAACACAAAAACTGTATCAGAACTGAACCAGAATTGACCCGAAAATAGAGACTCACTTTTGATGAATTTCTAGGTCAAATGGGGTCCAAATTTGAATACACTTATTTCAAGGAGATTTGTTTTCCTAGAAGTCTAGTTCATCTAAAAATTTGAATCACTCAATTCGAATGAGTTGATGGCCAAGTTATGGCCTAAATACCGAACCGCTTCCAAACACCAAACTCAGATCGTAATCGGAACTGCACTGACCCGAAAAACGTAGCCTCACTTTTGACGGTTGGGGTCCACCCGGTCCAAATTCTGAATACACTTATTTCGCAGGAAGATTTGTTTCTTCTAGAAGTATAGTTTATCTACGTTGAATCACTCACCCGGATTTAGTGATGACCAAGTTACGCCAAAAACAAACACGGGTTCGGGAAAATTTTGACAAAGATCTCCCTAAAAACCAACATTTTCTTTATACAAAATTCCTCTTTTGAGGACCACAACCAATCTAACAACCAAAAACAACTTAGAGAAACCAATAAAAACACTTTTATTAAAATTTGGGGTTTTCCCCAACCCAAACACAAGAAAATGGGGGTTAGGGTTTGGTTTACTTACCTCAAATCTCTTTAAATCTTCTTCTTTCTTCTTCTTTCTCTTTTTGATCACCTAAATCTCGATCCCATAGAGGAAAATCGTCAAGTTCTCTCTTCTTCCTCAACTCGTAGCCCTAGCTCTCCCTCTCCCCTTTGCCTAAAATGTGGGTTATGGCATTCAAAGACCAAAAATTGGTATTTTGTCAATTACATGACTAAGGCCATGTTTGGCTACACATTAATTCTTCATTTCTTTTTTTTTTTTTTTTTTTTTCATTTTAAAGCTTCATTTCACTTTCATTTCCTCTTCATTTCATCTCATATATACTTTGGCACTACATTACTCTTTTATGACCCTTAAGCCCTTATTTGACATTTTTACCAAATTTATTTGGCTCTTGTAAAATTTCTGGGTTTTTATCATTTTTCGTTTTAAGTCATTTAAACTCCGAAAAAATATAACTTAATTTATTTTACACCCTGAATATGTTATAAAATGATTAGTGTATTTTTAGGGCATTACATGAACTTCCTTGTTCGCTTCAGTCTCTTCAAAGACTTGATTTGACTTAGGCTCTTCTTTAAAAGTTGGGTTGGCCCAAATAAACTCCTTCACAAGCCCATTGAAAGCTCTTGAAGCTGTTCCTCGCTTCGTGATCGCCCGATCGCATTTGAAGTGGATCTTTTGTACTTTGATTCTCATCATTCTTCCACACATATTTGGTTTTTTAATTTGTTTTTGTGATTTCACATCGCCTTGTTGTATGCGCTTTGTGTCGCTCTTGGTATGACGATTTGTCGCTCATCGTCAAGGCCGCTGTGTTTACTGCGAGCGAGCCGATTCGGGACGCCAAAGTACATTTGATCATATAGAGACAATAAGTCAAATCATAGTTGTCAATACGTTGCAGAACTAGTTATATTTATTCTAGTCATTATAGTATTATCAAATGTGTAAGCTTTAAACCGATTCATTATGCTATTAACTGGGATGTTGTTTCATCCTCTAGGGTTTTTAACGAATTTGTTTATGTTTTTCTATCAAATGTATTAATAGTTTGAATCAATAAAATTATCCCTTTTCAAGAAATTAAATTAATTATTTTTTTAATTCATATAGAGTACAATTTTGTAGAACTCAATAAATTTTTTAACTCAATCCGGTTTAACCTGACCTAACCTGATCAACCTGATTATCCCACCCAATATAAAATCAACCCGAGGTTAACCCGAGTTTCATAATTTCAGTTTAGGTTGAAATTATTGGGATGGAAGTCAGGTTATGTTATATTTGGGTTCATTCATTTCATGTTTGGATTTAGCTTAGGTTGGTTCTCAACCGACCCAACCTGCTTGAGTTGTAACTGTAAAACCCGAGAAAAATTCAAATTTTCTAAGAAAGGGGAAAACATAATTTCGGTTGAAAATCCAGAATTTTTCTAGATCTCGAATGACTAAAACGTATTTCACTGCTGGAAATTGTCTCAAGGGATCTAACTCACCACGCCGAGCCACAACCCGAGATTAGCCTGACCACGCATTTCGAGGTAATCGATGAGGTACGGGACACATGGCAATGCGTTGATCAGCTCACAAAGATGCCACGCGGTTAAGTGCGTAACCGGCCAATAAGGGCTCAAGTGGGACTCTTATGAGACATGTGGTACCACATGATTGGGTGGAAATCCAAAGTAGATGGATATATGGATAAGTGTAATCCAAGAGAGCCAATGAAGTGATGACACATGGCATGAGAGAACATCCCACTTGACCCATCTTGGACCTACTGGTGGGATGGGGATAGAAGGCGAAAAAGGAGACAGAAAAGGGGAGGAAAAGAAGCAGAGAGCTTTAGAGAGAGAAGCTCTACCTTATCTCTAACTTCCCCTGCACGACTCCACGGCTGCTTGAGCAAGAGGAAAAGTTCGTCCTGGCGACAAGAGCTTTTCATCGAGACCGGAATCAGGGAATTTTGACAAACTCTAAGATGTAGGGATTTTCTCCTACTTGGTTTAGTCTTTGGCTATGAGCCATCTAAATGGTTGTGATGTTCAAGGTTGAAATGGTCAGTATTTCATCCCAATAGATTGAGACTCAGAAAGTGTTGAAATTCGGATTGCTTTTCTAAAGTCCGCACTCCGATTGTTTCGCATCAATTTTCGGGATGAGTCATTTCGACCACGGATCGCCCATGTGCGCCGCTCTTCAGGTTATCACAATTCAATAACACGTCTACATGCTAAATCATGTTAGTATATGCATGCTTGATATATTAACACGAATTGGCATGAGATTGACATATTGCATTTCATATGCACGAGGACACCATAGAATACTAGGTGTAAGTGCATGACATGGTTTTTGGAAGAAAAAAAATATACATCGGAGGGTTGTCCACAATGTTAGGTATCAAAGTATGTCCACCGCAATATCGGAGGGTTGTCCACAATGTCAAGTATCGGAGTATGTCCACTACAATATCGGAGGGTTGTCCACACAATTATTTATCGGAGTATGTCGATTAATATGTATATATCGGAGGGTTGTCCACCAATAAAACAAACATTTTTGTTTTGAAAATTGTTTTTTTAAGACATGGCAAATGTAATGCGGTGAAGGAAATCACTGCGAGGCCTCGAGGCATGGACGGTGCATGTAGACATCCGGGCAGAATATGCACATAATTTACTCAATGTGTGTGGTTGCCATTGCATGAACACTTAGATGGGGAGTAACCCATGTAGGAAAATTCAACTACTGGGCATTGCTCACCCCGTCGTGGGAATAACAATTTCAAGTACTGAAGGTGCACCTGGGGATGGAACATATCCGAGGACCTAGTGGCGAAGAAAAGGCCAAATTAGGCCTCACTTTTGTATTATGTAAATTTTGGGTAGAAAAACCTAGTTGTACCATGTAAAGAACAAAGAGTTGTAATTAAACTTGTTTATGTATAATAAATACATTTTGGCAAGTTTTCTAGGTTCAAATGGCCTTTGTAGTAATAAGGCTAATTTATGTTGAATTGTATGATGGAACCCAACAAGAAAAAGAAAAGGAATCGAGCACAAGAGGCTACAACGTGAGCTATTGCCTATCAGAGGCCTCTGGCTGGGAGCAAAGAAAGTCTGTCACGATAAGGCTTCCTAGGCGTTGTGTCGCGACAGACTATTCATTGTCGCGACAAGGTGTGCAAGTCAAGCACATGGATCGGGCTTAAAGTGCGACTGCAGTTCGTATGGGCGGGGCTAGGGACGCGCGCAGGCGCCGACAAATCCTCACCGTGTCGTGATAGAGTTTTTGCGGTCACGTACAGTGGGCCGACTAGCACCAAGGTTGTGACACTGTGGTTCTCTCGTCGCAAATCACGGCTCTTTCGGGCACCAGGTCACGCACTACGGGGCGTGGTCTCGACCGATATGGACAAGACAAAGGGAGGCCCAGTGTCGCAACAGGACCAATCCTCCTCTCGCCGTGACGTAGAATCCTTAGCGAAAGTTCGCCGATAGGAAATTTCGTGGTGTCACGACAGGCTTCTGACACTGGGCGGCCGAGTATGTCACGACCAGGCGATCCGCACTCAGCGATAGCGAAGCGCACGCGACAGTGCGCGCGCGCTACGAGCGCGGCAGGTGTGCGCATCGTACACACTATAGACCTCGCGGATCGTGCATTGTTTCCGGGGGGGTCACCGCTCACGGATACCTAATCTAACACGTTCAAAAAAAAAAAAAAAGGGGTACAAAAAAATGACCCCCGGGATTTGGGGCTTCACAACAACCCTATGTTCAGGAAAGAGGATTCATTATAAACCCAAATTTTATCCCTAAGTTAAAAGGTCTGACTTGCTTCCACACATTGAGATGATAGGATTCATTATAGACCCAAATTGCCTTGTACCATATGAAATTTTAAAATACCCGTATGAATCATTTGAAAGATACATCTTAGACATCGACAACATCTTTTCAAATTAAAAACAAATGTGACAGCGAGGAACATAAATATCGCTAAGGTACATTAAAGTCGAACTAATTATTGTATAATTAAGTTCTTAAAATACTATTAATTATTAAAAAATGATTAATTTTCAATCCCTTCAATAATTTTAAAAATTCGCTCTTTCTCCGTAACTTCCCTTTGCTCAATTTCCACAAATGGAAGAATACCCGTAACTTTCTTCAAGAATGAAACCGATTTCTACAACCACATTGTGTTAGAAGTGCGCTGGGTTAGAAAATATTCGGGGATTCTACCTCATGCTCATAGGACATGTTGAAAACGGGTTCGGAAAGACAATAAATTAACTATCGGGAAGATAATAAATTAGCTATCTTTGAGCATAAATTAAAATGGGTCCCACAAACTCTTTGTAGTGGGTCCACATGGGAATGTGTTCTCCTCCATGAGGAGATGAAGATCATATATTGAGTTGCTCAAAACCATTAAGGAGTGAATTAGAAATTGCCTCCAAACATCACCACTTGAAAATGGTAAAGAAAGCTTTAAGCATGTGAAAAAGCTTGTGTCCCACATTGGATGGGAACAAGACTTTTAAAGAGTATATATACACCAACCTTGTAGTGGGGTTTGGGCCCTAAGGGGAACCCTGGGCCAGGAAGGGGAGGACCTAGCACATGCTGTCTCACTACACGCGCGCCGTCCCGCCCTCGGCCCTGCACGTGTGAGTGGGTGTGATTTAGCCAAGCCTTTATCTTGGAGAAAGGCAAGTTCCACCGTCAGGTATATATTTTCGCATTCCAAGACGTTGTCATTTTACGACGAGCATAGGTTACCATTGGACTCCAAACGTTGTTGTTTTTGAAGCACTGTTTGACCTAACGGGATGTTTTTAATACGTATTACCCATCAGAAATCGTTGTTTTCAATGTACCGTGCATACCTACCCAAGCTTCATGCCTGTACCAAACAATCATGAGTAAGTCTATAAATAGGACACACATTCAAGCATTTAAGAATAGAGAAAAAGTTTTCATTACATATCATCTTCGTTTTAAGATAGCAAGTTCTGCACAAGTTTCGATTCGACACCAAACTATCGGGAGGCTTTTCATGGTTGGAGATCATTTTATCTCGGGAGACGATAGCAAAGAACTCGCACCACTGGGCGAGGGCAATAAATTGTTCAAGGAAATTAAGTGTCTAATAGAAGACTTGATCGGGCTATTTCTCGCAAAACGCTTCCATTTTATCGTATTACGCTTCCGTTTATCATTTTTGTTTGCTCTCATTGTCATACTCGATATACAAATAAATAACAATCTTAAGACAATTTATTATTTTTTACAATTATATATATATATATATATATATATATATATATATATATATATATATATATATATATATATATATATATATATATATATATATATATATATATATATATATATATATATAAGTTTTAATCTTCGCCCGCCTTCATGTTCCAAAAAACAAAACTGGAAAAATCAAGAGAACTACATATATGAAATACATAACTCAAAACTATAAACTTCAGTTTTGCTTCGTCTGTTCCGTTTTACTATTCTGGTTTATGCAGGAATTATAGAACTTCTAATACACTGTTTTGATTTAATACTATTTTATTGCTCAGAATTTGGATCCGTTATTTCTTAAATTTAATATTCTGTTTCTGCAAATAGTAATGACTATTGATTCTACTCCTACTGTGGTGCCTCCTCCAACGCCTGTTATGGCACCAATGACTGTGAGTCATGGAGAGAAGTCGGAAAAGTTTAATGGGACATATTTCAAGAAGTGGCAACAAAAGATGTTGTTCTACTTAAACACTTTAAATTTGGCCCGTTTCCATCGAGAGGATGCTCCTGCATTGAAGGAAAATGAAACTAATAAGCAAGTGGTTGTTGTTGTGGAAGCATGTTACGTCGATTTCAGGCCGCAACTATCTCCGAATGGCTTGACAACACACTATATAATGTATTGAAATCTTCAATACTACAAGAGAACTCTGCGGGGAATCTCGACAAAAATACAAGATCGAGGATGCGTGGCTCAAGAAGTTTAGAAAGTAAAATTCCTAGACTACAAGATGCTTGATTTCAAGATTGTGATCAACCAAGTTCAAGATCTACATAAGTGATTTTGTTAAGACATACATGCAAAAGGGATGTCTCTTAGTGAATCCTTCCAAGTGGCTGCAATTATTGAAAAATTGCCACTCCTATGGAAAGAATTCAAAATTACTTAAAGCATAAGCAGAAGGAAATGAAACTTGAAGACTTAATAGTAAGGCTGAGAATAGAGGAAGACAACCGTGCATTTGAAAAAAAGGTAGACAAGGCCATCATGGAATCCAAGTCCAATGTTGTGGAACAAGGGCATACCTCCCACAATAACAAGAAGAGGAAGCACAATGGCAATGGTCCCAAGCAAGGTCCTACGAAAAAGTTCCAAGGCAAGTGATATAAAGCGCAGAATAAGCAAGGGCACTGTTGCGGATTGTCATAGTCGCAGGGCGACCAAGGGAATCCAAAGAAGAAACGCCATCGTCAATGACCGGGCGGATGGCCTTTAGGCGTATGTCTTGCATGTCTCCTCAACCAGAAGGTCTCCCGAGGTGAACTTCATTGGCAACAATACCAAGGAATGGTGGGTGGACACAAGGCCACTCGTCATGTTTACTCAAACAAGAAGATGTTCTCATCATATCATAGCATAGATAATGGAGAACAACTCTTTATGGGCAACTCCTCTTCTTCCAAGGTTGAAGGCTAAGGGAAGGTAGTATTGAAGATGACATCGGGCAAGGAACTTACTCTCAATGATGTAAGGTTGTGATGTACGTAAATTCAAAGAATCTTAGTGTATGGATCATTGTGCTAAGTAAGAAGGGCTTCAAGTCGGGTGTTTGTCTCTGCATTAACTTCATCCTCACCAGTGGATGTATGTGGGGAAGGGGTACATGAGCAATGGGCTTCAAAATGAACGTAACGACCATTGTACCTCCTATTAAGAATATTAATAAGAACACGCCTTTCCTCGCATATGCTCAGTCTTCAAATGTGTGGCATGGTAGACTAGGACATGTTAATTATCATACATTGCGTAGGTTAATTAATATGGAATGTCTGCCTAAATTTAAAATAGATCTGAATCATAAATGTGAGATTTGTGTGGAATCTAAACTTGCAAGAACTTCTTTTCAATCAATTGAAAAAAGTAGTGAACCTTTAGAATTAATACATTTAGATATCTGTGATCTGAAATTTATTCAAACTAGAGGTGGTAAGAAATATTTTCTTATATTAATTTGATGATGTACAAGATATCAAGAGTGTTTTCTTATTAAGAAGTAAAGATGAGGCATTGGAAATGTTTAAACATTTCAAGAATGAGGTGGAGAACCAACTTGATAGAAAAATCAAGGTGATAAGAAGTGATAGAGGTGGTGAATATGAAGCACCTTTTGGTGATTTTTGTTCACAACATGGTATAATACACCAAACTACCGCAGACCCTATTCAACAAACTGGTTGTCGAACTGTAAGAATAACTTTAAAAGAAATGATGAACACACTATTAAGTTCCGGGATTACTCCTACAATTCGCTGGGAAGCAATTCTTTCCACAAATTATATTCTCAACCAAATACCTCAAAAGTAATCCAACCAATCCCTATATGAGTTGTGGAAAGGTCGAAGACCTTCTTACAAATACTTAAAAGTGCGGGGGTGTTTGGCTAAAGTGGCTGCATCTATATTCTAAAAGGCAAATAGACTAAAAACAGCTTGATCAGAGCCATCGATATGCACACAATGGTAGTGCATATCGCTTTTCTCTCGATTCATAAATTAGAAATTTTAAATGCATGTCAATACTATTATCGCAGTCAAGGAACGCATTTTTCTTTGAAAATTATTTCCTTACAATCCACACAAGTGCTCTAACTCAAGTAAAAGAACTCATGATACTGCAATAAGCAATAGTCAAGGCCAACAAGATAATGATGATGAACCTAGACGCAGTAAAAGAACTAGAACATCAAAATCTTTTCGTCTAGATTTTCTAACGTATTTGTTAGACGATGAGCCTCAAAGCTGAAGGTGAAAGCAACAATGAGCCCAAAGCTCCATATTGGAAAAGAAGCTATAAACGTATTTTTAAAGCAGAATCCATTTTCAGTAATCATACGAGGGAACTAGTGGATCTTCCACTAGGTTCAAAACCTCTAGGATATAAATGGATATTCAAGAAGAAAATGAAAGCAGATGGATCCATTGATAAATATAAGGCCAAACTAGTTGTCAAAGGTTACAATAAAAAAGAAGGCTTGGACTATTTTGATACCTATTCACCAGTTACAAGAATATCATCCATTTGTATGTTAATAGCTATCAAGTAGCCTATACACACCCACATCAAATGAATGTAAAGACAACTTTCTTAAATGGTGACTTGGATGAAGAAATATACATGGAACAACTCGAAGGGTTTATTGTTCCAGGTCAAGAAAAGAAAGTCGATGATATCATCTTTATTCTTATGTCGAAGGATATACTCTGGCTATGGGTAGTAATAATAAAGTCATTAAAACTACCAAGAAAATTTTCAACAATAAGTTTAACATGAAAGACTTAGGTGTTACCGATGTTATTCTTGTTAAACAAGATGATAGCAGTCCAACGAGAACACCTGTAGATGTAAATCTACATTTATCCAAAAATAATGGCAAAAGCATATCACAACAAGAATATGCACAAGAAATTGGAAGCCTGATGTATGTCATGAATTGTACCTATCCACATAGCGCGCATGTACACAAGAAATTGAGTAGATACACAAAGTAATCCAGTCCGTACCATTGCAAGGCAATAGTTGGGGAGTTTCGAGGTATTTGAAATACACCTAAACTACGGATCGTGACCACTAAAATATCCAAAGAATACTGGCTGATATCAGGATGCAAATTGATATCCGACACCAAAGACTCCAAAGTCCACAAGTGGCTATCTATTTTACACTTAAGCAGAGCTGTCTTGAAATCTTTCTACAAACGTGCATTGCTAGATCCACGATGGAATATGAGTTTATCGGAGACTAGATAAAGCTTCGGGTGAAGAAGCAGAGTGGCTTCGACATTTCTTAGAAGATATTCCAATGTGGCCACAACCTCTGCCGTTTATCTACATTCATCAAGGGCGGTCATCGCCACTGCAGAGCACGTATCATATGTATAACGGTAAGTCTTCGGCATATTCATCGAAGACATAATGCCGTAAGACAACTTTCTCTAATGGTTATGACCATTGAATACATAAGGTCAAAAGAGAACATTGCGGATCCGTTAACCAAAGGTTTGACCAGAGAGCAAGTAAGTAAATCATCGAGGGGAATGGGTTTAAAGCCTATACAATAAAGAGTAGCCATAATGGTAACCCAACCTAGCTGATTGGAGATCCCAAGATCTAGGCTCAAAGGGACAAATGAATTTTGTGTGACTCATTGAAGATCACTACAGAAAACAAATCTCCTACTCGTTCCTATGATCATAATAGTGATGCGCCCACAACAAGGAATGTGTAAGCCATTAATTTTTAATGATTTATATCTTGTTAAAGACAAGTGGGGTATAGCAGAATACTTTCCATAAGAATTCACCTATGTGAGTGAGAACCCGGCCGCTCTATGAGAATGATAAAGGCTACCTCTGTAAGCACTCATAAAACCAGAATTGTTCAGTATTAAAACAGAACACAATCGTGAGAACCAACTATGTCGTGAAAGATTACAGGTGTGAATGTTATCGCCTTAGTTTACACAAATGATCGGGAATACTTCAAGACATCATGTTCACTGATCAATCAAGAATCCCGTAGCATTTGCATAAGGAAGGTTCAAGGCCATGCGCTACCTTCCTCTATGCGAAAATTTCCACCGAACTCTCTGTCGCATGTCATTTATTACTTTCTACCAATTTCATTCATGTGGAGGATTGTTGGAAAACGGGTTCGAGCATAATAAATTAAATATCTTTTGAGCCTGTAATTAAAAATGGGTCCTACAAACTCTTGTAGTGGGTCCACATGGAATGTGTTCTCCTCCATGAGGAGATGAAGATCATATATTGAGTTGCTCAAAACCATTAAGGAGTGAATTAGAAATTGCCTCTAAACATCACCACTTGAAAATGGTAACAAAAAAGCTTTAAAGCCAGGAAAGCTTGCGGTCCCACATTGGATGGGAACAAGATCTCTTTAAAGAGTATATATACACTACCTTGTAGTAGCTCCTAGTCCCAAGGGGGGCACCCTGGGCCAGGAAGGGGGGAGGACCTAGGCATGAGCAAGTTTGGTTCACCAGCCACATCGCCGGCCCGGGCTCGTACATGTGGGTGTGGTGGATTTAGCCAAGCTCATCTTTTCGAGAAAGGTGTCTACCGGGCCGTATATTTTTTCGCACCTGGGACGCTGTCGTTTTACGATGAGCATAGGTTACCATTGGACTCCAAACGCTGTCATTGTGGAAGCACTGTTTAACTGAATGGGAGTCTTCTCTACACAGACGCGACTGTGTTTGTTTGCCTTGAACAGAACAGACACGACCCAAGCTTCATGCCTGTACCAAACAGTCATGAGTAAGTCTATAAATAGGACACACATTCAAGCATTTAAGAATAGAGAAAAAGTTTTCATTACATATCATCTTCGTTTTAAGAGAGCAAGTTTTGCACAAGTTTCTGGTTCAACAACCAACCATTGGGAGTGCTTTCCTTTGTACGACCCAAGTTTCATGCCTATACCAAACAGTCATGAATAAGTCTATAAATAGGACACACATTCAAGCATTTAAGAATAGAGAAAAAGTTTTCATTACATATCATCTTCGTTTTAAGAGAGCAAGTTCCCGCACAAGTTTTCCGTTCGACAAACTAAACCATCGGGAGTGCTTTCCTTTCAGGTCGGGAGATCATTTTATCCTCGGGGGAGAGGACGATTAAGCAAGAACTCAAGCCACCACCGCGAGTGGGCACAAATTGTCTTAAGGAAATTGTGTCTAACACAAGACTTGATCGCTTTCGATGGCGCAAATAGGCTCCTATTTTAATGCATTACGCTTATGTTCATCATTTTTTTGTTCTGTTTCATACTATACCGATATAAGAAATAACAGACAGTGGTTGAGAAACTATACCTGGGAATCTTCATTTACTCCATTATTGGATTTTTATGGCGTTTCTACATTTATTACCTCAAACGGGATGTTTATATTCGCGGAGGTATGTTATCTTCACTGGATCGGGTCTAATTTCTCTTCCATGTCATGCTATTTACAGGAGCTGAATTTGCTGTCAAACAGATAATGGTTGATTTTTGTTGCTAGCTGTTGTTTCATTTGCCCTTTCAAATGAATAATACCTGTAACACAGCATGATTTAGTTGTGTATATATATTTCATTTGCATGAGAGTTAATTTAGGTCCAGCCGGCAGCCCTGATTTTAGCTCACTTTAAGGAAATAGTGGTAGAACCGCTCTGAAGGTAATGGATGGTAGTATTGGTAGAGACGGAGGGAGGGATCATGGGAACGGTGGGTGCAATTGGAATTTTATTTATTTTATTATTTATTTATTTTCTTTTACAATAAGGTTTTAGAAAATTTTACCATTGTTATTCACACTGAAAATCCTAAAAAAAATTGCAATCAAAGGTTATCAACCAGGGACACATTCCTATCAGAGTATTGCCTGCCAAAGTAAAATCTTGGCTCCACCACTAAGTATTGCTACAATCATGATAGTAGCTATGGTTTCATTAGGGAGGAAATTAATGGTAGGTCTTCTTGACCTCTTTATTACATGTTACAGATGTCATACCTTCAATGAAGACCAAGGTTTTGCACATCAGAGATTCCATGAAGTGCTTGCCCTGGCTTGCTACTCTCCCAACATTTTCAGAGTATGCAGTCGAGAATGGGTGGACAAAGTGCTTTCCAAGAATAAGTGATGTTGGCTTGTTTGCCTACTTTCTGTACACCATAGCTTATATTGTTTTTGTGGAGTTGGTAACATGTTGGATTCACAGAAAGTTGCATGACATAAAACCCTTGTACAAGTATCTTCATGCACAGCACCACAACTACAACAAGCAGCACGAAATTTCTCCTCTTGCTGGTAACTTCTTCCTACTTTTGCTTGTTGGAGGTCTTCCCAGTTACATTGCATTTTTAATAAGCTTCCCAAGGGTCATTTAATTTGAAACAAGGATCGATATTACCTATTTTCCTGCCATTTGCTTCCGTGATCATAGACCTAATCCGAGAGACCAAAGCTTCTAAATCAAAGTTTCCTCATTCATCAAGTGTGTCATTCCAAGAAGTGTAAATACGACCAGATCATAGCTTATCCAGCCAGCTAGGAGAAGCTCCCACTTCAAGCAATTCGCTAAAATTTTGCTTGATAAGATAAGATGTGAGCCTGTGATGATTACGGATATGTATTAATTCTTAAAGTAATACATGATTTTTTCTATTAATATTCTGATGTCGGACTTAAATGGTGGTCCTTCTGCACGTATCAGCATGGCTCTTCATCCTTTGGACCGTGTAGTCAGGAGCACTCCTTACAATGGCACTCTTCCCAGTGCCAACCCATTTAACAACTCACCTTACTTTTGTATTCTTGGGGCCATGGAGACTTCCGGCAACATTCATGACTGCATTGACGAGAAGCTGTGGCCGCTAATGGAAGGGGGTTATCATATAATACATCATTCGTCAAACCGCCATAACTATTGTCTTTACACAATATGGATGGATTGGATGTTTGGAACTCTATCTCATCCTGTTTCCAGAGCAACCAATCTGAACTGAGAAACTTGCTCCCATCTTTCTGTTTTTCCTGATTGTGAACTTTTTTCTTGTTTCTACGTTGAGAGGTTATCTTGATACACATTGGCTTCTCTTGAAGAATTGTTTGGTTGTTCAAAATTTTCAGCTTGATGCAACACAAACTTATTCATACTGGAATTTCAACCAGTATTATTCCTGAATCTCAATATTAATACTTGTTAGATAGGGCAACTAATGAATGCAAACCAAACCACTAAAATTTTTGAAACGTCACTATAAGTCTATAAGAACTTGATAAAATTCAGAATCTTAAAAGAGTTGAATATCCGAACAATCAAATGGCCAGCAAATTGAAACAGAAGTTAAAATCACCCTTTTGTGAATGCGTATGCATTCATATATATATATATATATAGAAGACTCTTATCTTTTGGGGACATTTTCTTTCTGATTTTCAATCACTGGTGGCTTCAAGGAGCCGAGAAAGTGAAACATAGCCACATTGTTGTCAGAATCTAGCAAACAGGATTCAACAAATGGAGCCTTGAATATTGTAGTTTAAACAATAGAAGAAGTAAAATTTCAGCAACAAGAGGAATTAAAGTCCTCTGCTTTTATGAACTTTGCCAAGATCAATTAAGCGAACCATAGTCTCTCTCCCCTGAAAATTGCATTTGGAATAACACTTATATTGATCAGGAACCAAGCAGAGGGTATAACAATTGGATTATAAACTCTACCCTTGGAGTTTTAGAGCTATGCTATATCTCTGAGCAGCTGCGGAAACCATTAATTCTTGTATTAATTATTTCCTATTTGAGACTCAGAAGATGAACCTACCGCACAATCATGTGACAAACAGGATTTTTAGTGACTTGAAAAATAACAAAAAATTTTATTTCCGAAAAGGTTTTATTTTCTTTCCTGCTTTTTCTCAGTTCCCAAGCGCAGGCAGGGACTCTGGACAGTAAATTTTTAATTGATTGCTGCAAATATTTCTTTGAGAATTGGTTCAACGAGATGGATCCAGTCAAATAAGTAGACTACAGAGGATTCACTCTACTCTCACATCATAACTAATTCATAATAGAATATCATCATGGGGCTGTATTTGGGGGAAGTCTAGATACAAACCACACGATGAAGAGAAAAAAAAAGGGATAGATCTTACACATTTGATATTTCTGATACTGTTGCCGTTGATGAATAATGCAGTGATCCTTGAGGCGAAAACAGGACAGGCTTGGGTGGGATTTTCAATGATTCGGAGGCTCTTCCAACATATCCAGCACTTGACGCATTGCTGGGCGAGGGTCTGGTTTGTATGCACCACAAGCTCACTATTTCATTTTCCTCTAGCACATTTCCTCTCTCGTCATTCATAAGTTCCAGCGGTCCGAGGTCTTGTTCTTCTTCAATGCACTTGTATATGGAATCTGGAAAATATACTTCACTAGTGTGGCTATTCCCACCATCAGCATCTTTTCTCTCTCCAACCATATCTAACACCATCATTCCATAACTGTAAACATCAGACCTGTGAGAGACCCCACCAAAAGCTCTAGAAAATACCTCCGGAGCAATATATCCTGGAGTCCCTATTGTACCGAGTATCGATATGATACTATTGTAGGATGCGTTTCAATCAACCTAGATTACCATGTTAGAACACAAAGCATAATAATAATGGAGAGAAACTGAAAATTAAATACCTGATTTGGAATCCATGAATGGCTTGATGCGGAATCGATGAAGACTCCGCAAAGAAACGGTATCTCGCATCTTCTCCCCGGCCAGACCCCTTGATGACACCGGCTTAATGAATGCCTTCACCGGTTAGAGAAAATATTTCTCGTAACTGTATGTGAGAAACGAATTATACGTATCCTGCGCTTTATGACTGGTACTCTTCTATTTATTTAGCTTCGACTAATTTCGCCCTCTCTCATTACGTGGCCGGGTCGCACTAGCCCACACTTAAGTTACAATTCTATATATGATTTATTAAGAATCCTTATAATCTCACTTAATTAGACCAAATTAGTCAATTAATAAAGCCCACATAATGAAAAACTTACATTCTCCCACTTGGGCGATATTAATTGAAACAAAATCAGGCGCACCTTTATATCGATTTTAGATTATTCTTTAATAGTCACCCGATCCATAAAGTCTCGAACACCTAATCACGGCTGCACTGTACGTACTCATGCAGCTCCTTCCATGGTCACGAGTGCTAACTTACCGATATGGATTCAATATAGTGTTAAATGGACAATAATTTCATAATAGAGTGATGCTTTACGTGTTATCCATTTTTGCTAGTCCAAATTCTCTCCTTAAGTGTCACAAAACCCAGCTAGCATACCGTAGATCCATCATGGTTCCAACGAACCAGATATATGTGTTACCTTGATAGGTAACTTTACTTTATGTGTAACAAAAACATGTCGTTAAGGCTAATGCCAAGAATGCCCCATACCGCACTGCTGGTTTACACAATGCCTCTAGTTTTTTCAACAATTATATGTAATTAACTCTCGATAAACCTACATTCAATAAATACCTTATTGAATGCAAAAAAGAGTTGATACAAATTCACTATTATAAAAATGTAATAAAATTGGATTCAACCTTCATAAGAGCAACATAAAAACTTAATAGCTCCCACTAATTTACGCATCCCATGATACTCTAAGCCCATGTTAATGACATGTCGATCACAAGGGGCGAAGGCCTTTAGTTAGCGGATCTCGCAATCATATCATTCGCTGATATGTGCTCCATCGCAACGCCACCGCTTCTGAACTTTTTCCTTTATACCGCGACTTCACCTCCGCGTGCTTAATTTCGAGACCTCTCATGTTGCTAGGCAACCCACAGAAGCATTACAATACAATCAGAAGGGCTCATCCACAAAATCAAACACGGCACTCCTTAATGAGGTTTCGAGCCAAATCGCCTCGAGTAGTTGTCGAAGCATGCTACAAACTCCGCCGTATGGTAGAGGATGCAATTGATTGCCACTTTTCCAGATACCGCACCTCCCCGCTAGAACTTAAAGATATAACCGCTTGTTGACTTCTTTCATCCCTCCGACAAACAAGAAAGTCCGAATCGAATACCCAACTAGCTATAGGTCCCGAACATGTTTGTAACCGAAGATAAGGTCTTTGTCCTCTTTAAGTACCTCATAACCTTCGCAAAGAACCCAATGATCGTGAAACCTCGATTTGACTGAGACCGCCTAGAAGTCCTCAAGGTAAAGGCAATATATCCGCCTAGTGCATACTGAAAGCATACATAATACTCCCAAGTGCAATTCAGCATAAGGTACATTCTTCATTCGGGGCTTTCTCACGTCCGAACGAGACATCAGGATAGACTCCAACTTATCACCTTTACGTATAGAGCACCCCGCTTACATTGTCAGATGCTGAATCTTTCTAAAATACGATCAACATACGCTCCGGCATAAAACCCAATACCGCAGCAATCCATTCCCGTGACCCCAATGCCCAAAGACAAAAGACGCCACCAAGGTCCTTCATATCAAAGTTCTTTGACAACATCCGCTTTTGTCTCATGCAAGAAACTAAGGTCACCACACGCTGTGCTGTGTGATATCATCCACATAGAGTATTAGGAAAATGAATTTCCTCCCACCGACTAAGTAAAGATATACATTGATCTACTTGTTCTCAACAAACCATATGAAGCAACAACACTATGAAACTTTAAAGTACCATTGTCTGTTGTTTCGAGACCATAAATAGACTTTTTCGCCTATACAAGCTATTTTAATCATTTGCCACAAATCCTTCTCTAAGCCAGATCATGTACTTCTTTCATTAAGGTTCCATTGAGAGTTACACACATCCATCCGTGTAATTCCATATCGAAATGAGCAACTAATGCCATGATCACTCCGGAAGAATCCAGAAGAGACCTGAGAAAAGGTTGCTTCATAGTCTACTCCTTCTCCTGAAAGGAACCTTTTCGCGCTACCGGGCCGCTTTAAACTTCTCACCTTCCTTTACGGTCCCTTTTTAGTCTTTATACACACCCACTACAGCCCATCACCATGACCTTCGTGTAATTCAATAAGTTCCCAAACTCCATTACGCTCATAGACAATTTCATCTCTCTTCACGTGATCCAACCACAACACCGAGGACAAGAAACAAGCCTCATGTTATCGGATCGGGCCATGTAACCGATATTGTAGTCTTGCCTCTGATATAGACTGGAATAGTCCTAAGGGTATAGCCGATCGCCTCTCCCCAATGATCTCCCCATCGAGTAGTAATAGCCACATCCTCGCACTCCAAGAGCCTCGATGAACTTCACAGAGCCTGGTCTCAACAACAGATCCCGAGTCTCACCAGTGTTCAATACGACGCTGTGAGTTTCCACAATTATTCAGATGGGAGGAGATAAAGATACCACATTACCCACCGTACTATCATCCTCAATAGTCTGCGGAGCGTACTACTTTCTTCTACCACATCAAACTCCAAAAAACTTAGTCAAGCCAGGATTCCACAATTTTCGCGGCCTCCATCGGGATTATAACCGATATCCCTTCTCGAATGTTTCGGTAAGATACAAAGTAACATCGAGTGGGTTCCGGGAATCCAACTTACTTAATGTTGGATTATACAACTTCACTTCAGGACATCCCCAAACCTAAGATGGTTTAAGCTAAAGCCACGCCTACCCATAACTCAAAAGGAGTCACGGAATAACTTTTGTAGGTACACGATTCAAAACATGAAAATTGCTAAAGCTTCACCCCATAGAAAATCGTACTCATTCCTACTAATCATACTCCTTACTATTTCCATAAGAGTAGGGATTGCGCCTTTCTTGTTTATACCATTCGTCGGGGACTCCCAGCATAGTAAACTCCGTGCCAATTATCCCGCATCCTGGGCATGGCGACGGCCCTTGTTTGTCCTAAGACGCTATTGCTTGTCATATCACTCTCCACCTCGGTCAGGATCTAACAGCCTTATGACTTTTCCTAACTGCTGACTTCCGATTCGAAAAATCTCGAACTTGTCAAGAGACCTCGCACTTTTCTTTAATCAGTACAAATAACCATATATCGAGAATAGTCATCAATAAATGTGATGAAATAAAAATTCTACACAAGGTCATTATAAGGTCCATCGAGACGGAATAAACGACTTCCAACAAGTCGTAACTACGTGACCGGCAGCTTCTTTCTTATTCGTCATTTTACTGCATAACAAGTTTCACGCGATATCTCTAAGTTTCGCTGGCTTTAAGAGCAAAGCGTGATGTTAGTCTTTATCACCCTTTCACTCTTATCCTTAGAGATATGGCTGTCGTTTATGCCATATAATGCATAAGACTCTTCCCTTAGGTAATGGTATCTTAGAAACAACCTTTTCACCAGATAAGAGACGTGATATGTCAATGAGATAAATCCACTCAGATAATCCATCGACATGACAAGACCCAACCTTATTTAAATTAAGAAATATTAAAATAACTTTGCTTTTAATTTCAAAAGAGTAATCATATAAATCTAAAACACGATACGGAAACTAAATTCGTCTTAAAGGAAGGTACATAAAAGTGTCTTTCAACATCACTTAAAAACCGTAATCTAGAATTAAGATTACATCTCCCACGAACATGACACGCCTCTTCCCGCCAAGCTTCCCATGCTGAGCTTGACCATCCTTGCTCGCTTCCTCCTAGCTTATGAATCCTCGTATGGTAAACGCAACATGATTAGTTGCTCCAATTATCGAGCCACCAAGAACCGGATGGTGCTTCGCATAGGTTGATTCACAAACAAGTGTTAAAGAATCATTACCTCGTAGCTTCCCACGCTTGGACATCCAAGCTTTAAATTTTGCACACTCTTTCTTCATGTGACCTTTCCTCTGCAAAAGAAGCAAATGATCACCATCCTTTTTCACAATGTCTTTGACCTATATTGTCGATCAATCGGTAGTTTCTTTTAGCACCTTATGAGCAATGACTTTGAACTTCTTTATTTTTCCTCTTATGGGAACTAGCAAAGCATATAAGGCCATATGCTCTTTTCTCCTTCTTAAGTTTCTCTTATTCGCTACCACTCTATTAAGTCATTAACTACCAAGTCTCATCTCTTTAATCGTAGCTGGTTTTTATAATCCCAAAATCGTGGAAGGGGTGTTTAGGGCTTCGATGCACAATGCAAGCACGTGAATGGTAATATTAAGAGATCGCTTTGTCTCAGTCTACCATCCTCAGACATAATCTCTAACCTCAAATTGCATTCATCATACTTCATGTTGAAGAGCTTTTTGAAGAATGTTCCAACCTCAAAGATTAGATGAACTCGATTTAGCCTCTATGGTCGTGCCATCATTTCTTATCAAGATACTAACTCCGGTAAACCACTTTTTAAGTGTTCTTGCATGGATTTCTATCACACAAGCAAATCCTATCGCTTCCTTTCCCGTAGCATAGTCCGTTCTTTCTCGCCTTCAATACTAGCACAGATATCTCGCCGCTTATCCTTTGTGGGGAGCAAGAATGTGAACATCCGCCGCCCCATTCCAACAGAGTCCCTTCTTCACATTTCTTAAAATTCAATCCAGTAAGGACCTTCAATTGAAATGGAATTGCCGCTCACGTTAAAAATCGGATCGAAAAACAAAACAAAACAATACAATCAAGATCATGTGAATACTATACGTAGAACTACATACATCATCACATAATCACCTTTGCAGTAAAATATGACGCTGTGGTTGCACTGCTGATGATACACACACACGGTATCATATTCTAATCTTTTCTGAAATCACCACTGGGTGTAATGAACCACTACATCGGGCCATTTCAAGCATGCCATACATGTATCCCTCCATGAACTATCACGTGGATCACCTCCCTCGGGAATATGATCACGCAATAAAAACAGAGACATCCCACCACAATATGAGACTGACACAGAAACTCCAATCAAGTGTGTCACTGGGCGGTCACAACCCAATCAATCTTTGAAAATCTCTCATACCAGAGATATAAACTTTATGTATCACATTCAATATATATATATGTAATGGCAATTATACTGTTCAATTCATTCATAGTCAATGAATTACACTCTACATAGTCCTTATGTGGTGATATACATGTGAGCTATCATACATATTTCCGAAACCATAGAGAAATACAAGAAAATATGCAAAAATACCCTAAAAATATGCGTACATAGAAAGTTCTTTACGATTTTTCGAATATGTAATGTAGCCTTCAAACACAAAATAAATATACTACATTGTAGAGCATTAATACGAGCTGTTTGGCACCAAGATCGCCCAAAACGGACGGGCCAACGCACGCATCGTCGCCTAAGGCTCCTGATAAACCGGTCGGGTCGACCGGCTCGATGATGTCGCGATGACGCCATCGGTCGGGCTCGGAACCGGATGACGTCAGCATGACGTCATCAGAAGCCAGATGACGCCATCATGACGCTATCCGTCGGGTCAAAAATCGTCGCGGCGTTGATCGCTCGTCAAATATCCGCTCGCGCGTCAACGGGTCGGGTCGTAAACCGGGTCGCGCGCTGGGTCGGGTCGTGCCAGGATCCGGATCCGGCGGTTGACCGGACGGTCAACATCCGGGCCGTTGACCGGCCAAGATGATGTCAAGATGACGCCAAGATCCGGTGAATCGAACCGGCCGACCGGGTCAAATCGGGTTTCCGGGAGGAGACTGGCCTGCGGTGATCGGGTCGTAGCCGACGCCGCCAGCCGCTAGTGGTTCGCTTCACACAGGCGTCCTTCACGCCGTCGTCGTCTCCTCACGCGCGCGGGCGGCGCTGCGGGCGGCGCGCCGCGGGCGGCGGTGAGGGCGCGCCTCGCACCTCCGCCGATCGTGCCACCCATCGATCCGATCGCCTCACGAGTAGATTCCAAATATGTAAAATATTCATGTTCGATTTGATGAAAATCTCTAAACTCGACAGGTTTATTTCTGAAGAAAAACCCTAAAAATAAAATTCTCCAATTCCATACGTTAATTTAACTACTGGGCCGGCCTGATACTAACTCTGTAGGATGTGTTTAATCAACCTAGATTACCATGTGAACACAAAGCATAATACAATAATGGAGAGAAACCGAAAATTAAATACCCGATTTGGAACTATGAATCTACTTGACGCTGAATCGTACAAGACCGCAAAGAAAACGATCTCAAGATCTTCCGACCCGCCCTCACGAACACCGGCTTAATGAGAATGCCTCCACCTGCTGTGGTAAAATATTTCTCCCGAATCCTACGAATGAATCTCATACATCCCAGCAGCCGATGACTCAGCCTTCTATTTATCGAGCCCGATCACGGCCCTCTCACACGCCCGCCGCATCACTTCAATACACACTACCCATATGATTTATTAAGAATCCTTATAATCTTACTTAATTAGACCAAATTAATCAATTAAGTTCAATTAATAAAGCCCACATAATGAAAAACTTACAACTATCTTTCCTGGTACAAAGTTCAGCAAGGCCAAAATCAGAGATCTTGGGGAAAAAATTGTTACTGAGAAGAATGTTATGAGGCTTTATGTCAAAATGCAGAATTCGAGTATTACAGCCACGATGCAGGTACTCTAATCCTCGAGCTGTGCCAACTGCAATTTTGTACAATGTTCCCCACCCCAATTGGTAATTTTTCTTTGAAGGGTTTCCATTACATATGTGCTTGTCAATTGGCATGAACTCATAAATCAAAGCTCTTTTCGGACCCTCGAAGCAAAAACCTAGGAGATTGACAATATTGATGTGGGAAGTCTTGCTAATGCTTGCAACCTCATTGACAAATTCTTCTCGATCACCTTTTGTTTCAGTCAAGACCTTTACTGCTACCATTTGGCCATCATTCAGCTTTCCTTTGTAAACAACACCGTATCGATCAGAATAGCAATATCTTTTCAGAGCCAGGGATCCATGGTTGTTTAGGAAGGCTTCTACTTTTGGATGGTTCTTTTTTTGTTTGATTGATCTGCGCTTCTTCCAGAAGAAGAAGAAAACTACTACTAACAGAACCGCAACACAAACGGCTGTCATCAGAAGAAGGAATTTAAAGTCAAAAAAAAGAAGGAAAAAATAAGCACTATATTTAGAATCCGCTTGCTAGTGATCCTAGAAGGCATTTCTAACCTTTTTAATGCTTGAAAATTTTGCATAAAGAGCTGTTTTCAAGTCTAGAAAGAATAAAATTGCTTCCTAAAATCACTACCAATTGAGCTCTTTGATCTTCTTCAAAAAGTAATTACTTTATGGAAAACACTGTTGTTTCTAATAACATGAATGGCCTTTGCAAGATGCCACAGACAAATACTGAGAAGATAGATTGTCCAAACATAATATCCAACTCGATGTTGATAGCTTTATAAGCAAAGATTGCTTTAGAAATGGAGTGAAGTTAAGGTGTGCAGAGATCGAATTTTGGTCAAGCTGGGGCATAAAATGATCAATTGGTAGGAAGATATCACAGGATTCACAACGCTCTGAAACAGATTTCTTTTTCAAAAATAATTGTTTTCTCTAGAAAAGGCAATCATTAGTTTGGTACCCCCCTAAATTTTTCTCCAAGCTCATACACATGTTTAGCCTTAAGCTAATCCGCTTTTAATTAAATACTACCAAGTTTCATGGAAATTTTTTTATACTTGGCCTAATTTAGATAGTCTTATATATATGTCATAGGAGAAACTCTTTGGCAAAAAAAAATGCAGATTTGGATGAATATAAATAATCGTTTTTAAAGGATTCAAAGTTATGAAACTATTGGGAGGAGATTGCTTTTTTTGACAATCAATTAAGTAATTAATTGTGTTATTATCTTAAAAAATTACTCACTAATTGTGATGATGATGATGATCATCATCATCTCCGTAATCGTGTGTACAAACAGAGATTGAGAGGAACATTACCTGGAATGATTCTTGCCTTCATTGTCTTGTTTTTCCCTTCAACAGGAGATGTACAAAGTATAAGAAAAGAAATAGAAAAAAAGAAAAAAAAAAAAAGAGAGAGAAATAAGCAAAAACTAAAAATTAAATTAGGAATAAATTATGGGAAAATTATGTTATGATTTATCAACGTGATTCTATTTAAAAAAAAAGTTTATAAGAAACGGGAAACAAAAAGCAAGTTAACTCATTTAAAAATAATTTCTATTAGGCATTAAAAACTAAGAATGTTATCATTTAAAATACTTATATTAGGTTGTTAATAATGTGAGAGTATGTTATTGTTCCAAAATAATATCCTTTAACTGTAGTCAAAAAACCTTAAAAAAATAATAAAATAAAATATATTTTAAATAACAGATTTTGAAAGATTTAACAAAAGGAAAGTAGAAAGGTAATATATATATAATATGTTTGTTCATGTATTTGTGGTTAGTAAAATTTTGAAATTACTATTATTTTAATTTTAATTTTTATATTTATCTTTTTATATTTGATTTATTGAATGTTTTGTTTTCAAAATATTAAAAATGTAATTATAAAAATTGTAAAGTATAAAAAAATTAATGAAGTTCTAATATTTTATTAAAATCTTTATACTTTGTGAATTTCTTTTTACGAATTTATATTTTTAATATTTTAAAATAAAAACATTCAATTAAATCAAAATATAAAAATTAAAATAATAGTAATTTCAAATGTTTATATTTTTAATTTTATACACAAACATATTATATATATATTTTTGAATACATTTTACTTTCTTGAATCTTTCAAAATCTGTTATTTAAAAAAAATATTTTTTTTTCTTTTTGTTTTTCTTTTCACAGTTAAAAAATGAATTTTGAAACAAGAACTCTCTTTTACAATAGTAACAACCTAACATGAATTATTTTTAAATGAGTTAAATTACCCTTGATTTATCATTCCTCTTTTTTTTTTTTTTTAAATAGAATCATATTAATAAACCATAGTATAATTTTCCTACAAATTGTTGGGTTAATTATGTTTTAGGTAACCAAGGGGAAATAAATTAGGAAATGGGGGCCAAAGAAAAAGATTCCAACAAAAGCTATCTTTGGGGGTTTTAAAAAGGAGCACTCAAAAATTAAAAGTTAAAAAGGCTGGGTGGGTGGGGTTCCGGGGAGACGGGAGGGGGCAGGTTTTAATTGTATACGCAGAAAGGGGATAAACCATGATCAGATGAGAGAAACAAGCTAGAAAAAGAAAAAGTGAAGATTAATATATTGGAATTTTCCGGCAACGAAAGTGAAACTTACTAGAAACACAGTAATCAGCACGAGGACGGTCAGGGCAGAAACACTGGAAATGGTAATCACTGAAATTGAAGCCACACTTGCCCCCACTACCGCTGCACAAGCTACAGTCGCTCGCTATCCATTTCAAGGTGAACCCTCTCCTGACTCTCCTCACCAATTCCTCTCCAATTTCATTACTCCCATCATCCGCCTTCTCTTCATAAAGCCCTGTTCCCAGCTTTGTTCTGCACTCCTTGGCAGCAAGATCCCAGTTTGGATCTTCATTCGCCATGGCCAGAACCGGACTTGCTCCATCATCACTACACACTGAGCTTTTGTAGCGTAGATTATCATGCAATCTAGCTGAACAATCAGATAGAAAGGAGATGTATCTTATGCTATCCTCTCATGAGCAACTGAAACTTTCAGGACAAAGGAATTGGCGGCTACCCAGGAAGGGCAGCCACTCCCCAAAGGCGTTTGAGACACGAAGAGTCTGGCTTTGGTAGAAAATTTGGTGGACGATTAAAGGGATGCTGGATATTCTGAGATTTGTAGTGTTTTCGAAGCAGGAAACTTGGAATGAAGGATAGCCACAGTAAGGTTGTTGCAGGTCGAAAATTAAAAATGGGAAGCTTATATTTAACCCACCGCAGATTTGGATCAGGCTGCAGGTCTCGAAGTATGGATCCACGCATACTGATTTTTCTATTACTAATAACAAAGCAAAAATGGTTGAAATTATGGATGGAGGAGAGGATACCTTGAAGAACATGAACACGCTGCAGTTTTTAGATACAGGGGAGGATGTGAAAGACCTGCTCCTCTACAAAATTCCATAATCCACGGCCAATCATTCAAACTTGCTAGCAAACAATTAATATTGAGGGGTTGACTTGACTTGTTATAAAAAGCAAAAATAATTTTTTTTGGAAGAATTAATGTTGTTTGCTGATCTATATTTTGGAACAAATTGTTTTGACAGGTGAATATTTTGGAAGAAATTATTTTGGTTAAGGAATATTTTGGAAGAGAAATTTGTTTGCTGAATATTTTGAAAATGATAAGTGAAATTTCTTAGAATTCCATTTGTATGTTTTAGTTGCTTGAAATCAAGGTGTTGGGTTATGGGCATGGGTTGTCCATGTGGGCTTGACCTGATCCAATCTACGGATGCCTCCTCGATGTACACACGTTTCTTTCAAAGACCCTAATCAAAGCCTATGCTAATGTAACCCGATTCATTTCTGGGCTTGTTTTCTTTTTTTTATGTGAGAACTACAGAAGGAGAGATAACATATGTTTTATGTGTAAAATCTTCAACATTCAAGAATCATCCAAGCACTCACAGACAAGGTGTTCGTACTGTGAAAACTGAATACAGATTCCATCAAAGTGATATGTTTTAAGCCTGAAGCATTGAAGACATCACCGAATTCTGCGCTTCAACAAGTAAGTATCATTTATTTCCACTACAAACTAGTGTTTTCCTACTGTGGTATTAGAGCCAGGGATGATGTTCTTCGTGCTTCAATTTTGTTAAAGGAAAGAGGAAGAGTTTTTTTTCAGACCATCCTTTCTCGGTTTTTTCAGTGCAAATTTGGTCTAGATGGACAGATCTTGTCGAGAGCTTTCCAACGCATATTTTTGGGTAATTTTTGGAGTTACGGTTGAATTATAGTGATTTTTTAAAAGCTTTATGGAAAATTCCGTGATTTTCCGACGACAAGATTCACGGCCGCGACCGTACTCGATTATGTGCCTGCTGACCAACTGGATGACATGGCATTTGATCGATCGGATGACGTGGCAATTGATCGGTTGGATGATGTGACAGTTGACCTGCCGATGATGTGGACGATGACATGGCAACATTTGATTACGCCACTTGGTAGGCTTTGAGGGAGCCAAGTTTCAAGATATGATTGGTTCATGTGGCACCGGCATTGATCGGATGACATGGTTGTTAGGGCTATATATACCAAAAGCCATTTTATTGTTATGGATGTTTATTTATTTTAATAAAATTATGTTATTTCATTTCAATGAGAATCTACATGAGCTATATTTGCATTTAAATATCATGCATGTGTGTCTTTTATTCTACATAGTAGATGATTGGTGTGTAGAGTTCGGCTTACGCACAGAAGATCAAATCATCGGTTCTCGTAATATAAGCTTATCGTTCACGCCTAAATGAAATTCGACACACCATCGGCAAAGATTCAGAAGACAAGACTTCGCAGGTGCCCATTCGACTCACGATAATGGCTTCTGGCTTCCAACTTCGCTAAGACACTCCGCACAGACAATCCAGACCAACTCGGGGTAATTATTTTATACTGACACATAAAATAAATAATACCTCATGGTTATTATGAATACTATTACTCTTAATCTCGAGATAATTAATAGACAGTCGTGCATTTATTGTTGGTTATTTCATGATTCATAAAGAAAGGAGATCTTTATAGACTAATAATCTCGATGAGTTGGATAACTGCATTAATTGTATAGTGAATATTAATTATTAACTAATCCACGTCCTACACTGATTGATGATACCCCCTTGAGGATACTTATAAGTTTTGATTATGTCAAACCCTGCAGGAGGATTTTTAATCCGACATATCAAATAAGTTAAATGGAAGGTCTCAAGGTGATTATCAGATGCTGATTAAATAAAACTATCAGCAATTTAATTTAATCAACGGGTATCTGTAATCTTAACGTGGGGAGATTAATAAGTATTTAATAACAAAGGGCTCGAATTATATTTTCGAATAAGTGAGGGAATGCAATTATGATTCTTTAGTGGGAGTGAATTATAATTAATGTAAATAAGTTCATATATTTACATCGATGCCTCGAAACTTATTTGCCTTTAGGTCCCTAACAACCTATTTATACGTGCCATTGGGGCAGCCTCGTAAAGAGAAAAAAAAACTGGCAGAGGCGCCATTCAAAGGTGAGTTAATTTAAGAGAGCCACTCCCCCTTCTCGTTCCCAGCATTGCACGGCAGGCGCCGTGGCGTCGCAGCCACCTGTCAAGCAAATCATTTATCGGCATCAATCCGCATGCATCTCTGCAGTGCACGGATTCGAATCAGATCTCTCGTATAGCTTTGGTCTGCATTGTTTTTATTGTGTAATCTGTACGCACAATCACTATGTTCACGGGGAATTCCAATCCCCTACAATTGGTATTAGAGCTAGGTTGTGATACCTCGTATGGATTAAGCCAGTTTTAATCCGAATATAGGAATGCATATATGCCATGGATAGAATGTAGGGTGTGCTAACCTCTATTTTGCAGCGTTTTGTCCCGCTATTATGGTCACATGAATGTATGATTTTATGTGTGGATGAATGTTTATTTAATATGGGTTTATTAAATTTGCGGTTTTATGTGACGTTTTTTTTATCACACTGGTTTGTATAATTGTTATTGCTATTTTATTTTTCAATCTAGTTTTTTGTACTCCTTAATGGAGACGTAGATCGATGGAAATAAATTAGTAGCAATTTGTGAACTCCCTGATGGAGGCATAGGCTTCAGATCCTTGTTGTCGTTTCCGCGGGTATTCATTCATGGTGGTGCGGTCGTTCTTAGCGGCACAAACCCTACAGTGGCGCAGAACATGATGACACAGATTAGGGTTGCGACGATGCAGAGTTACTATTTTCAAAGAGCAAATCCCTTGATGCAGAGACGTTGATTTCGCGAGTTCGCGTGGGCGCCGCCCCCGAACCCCGTTACCCGACCGGCTGTGTTATCCCTCGCTAGGGCGTTGCTGCTCCCAACCCCAACTTCCAATAAGTGTCTACATTCGCCGTTGCGAAGCTAGACCTCGATGCTTCGTGAGTCGAGAATGACCATAATAGCTGGGCTTTATCTCTTTTATGATTATTTATCTTGATTGGTATCTTTTAATTTGTTAATCAAGTGATAACATGGATAATGGTTATTATGGATTTATGTTTTATTATCTAGATTAAAAATAACAATTTTGGATAATAAATATGGAACAAGAGATTAAAATTAATTCCCATCTTTTAAAATAAATTATTTTTTCAAAAAGGGAATTCGAATTCTTATTAGTTTCACTTGTAATTTTTAATTTTAGAATTAAACATATATATTAAAAACCCCTATTCTTTTCCAAATAATTCATGGGTGAGGGAATTTATCAAGTTTAAATCCCATGGTCTCCATCACTAGTTTGTAAGTGATACAAATTAATTAGTGTGTTGGTCTTGGTACCTTCTTCCCTATCGGACTAATTGATTAGCGGACTCAATAAGTATAAACTTCATAAGGAATAATTCTACTAATTATTAATGTGAATCAATTCTCCATCCGAGGGATTCATTATGGAATAATAGATCTAGAATTAAGTGATGGTATACACTTAGCTATAAATAATAGTATCCTCTCCATCTAAGTCACTTCTATTATTTATAGGACCAAAGCTAAGTCATCTATTTAGTCTTGTTTGGCACGGACCGTTGCCTAGATAACAAGATTAATAGGAATTGGCATGTCTGAACAAATGTTGGATAGTAGATGTCCTCCCATCAAGGATGCTATTCACGGTGTATCAGGCTGCTGGCGGATTCATTTAAAAATTGGTAGAGGGAACCAATATTTAAAATGGAATTCAAAGTTAATATGCTCTTTATAATTTTTAAATTATGTGTGATTCTCAGGTTTTTATTATGGCTTTCAATCCACTTGTTGTCATTCTCAAAGAAAATAAACTTGATGGAACTAATTATATTGATTGGAAAAGAAACCTGGATATTGTTTTGACTGTTGAGGTCTATAAGTTTGTGCTCATATCTTTGCCTCGCCTAAACCTCTTCTCTTGCCATGAAGGGGCTTAACGAACGTAGGAAGCTGCTTTTATAAGAAGTGGGTTACATGATGAGATGTTGCAGTGTTATATTTTGGCTTCTATGTCAAATATTATGCAACATCAACATTAGTCTATGCCCACAACCTATGATATGATGATGAACCTCAAAGAAATGTTTGGGGATCAGACTCGTTTTGTTGGCAAGAGGCTATGAAAGATCTGATGAACACAACTATGGCTGAAACTACCCCAATAAGGGATCATGTTTTGAAGATGATCAGTCTTCTGAATGAATTAGAGATCCTCGAGTCGAAATTGACGGAATCCTGTGTCGTGACACACTCAATCACTCATAGATTCATATAAGCAATTTTGCCTGAATTATAATATGAATAAACCTTAATGGACTTTGGCACAATTGCTTAAAGAACCGGTATCAGCTAAGGGCCTTATCAAGAAGCCATCTACTATTCTTGTCACTGAAAGAGGTTCTTCTTCTAAGACAAAAGGCAATAAGAAGAAGAAAAAGCTTCAGAAGCAAGTTCATGTTCCTTAGGTAGCTCCTGGACCACAAGGAGGAGTGAAAAAGCCTAAGGGCAAGTGTTTTCACTGCAAACAATCAAGGCATTGGAAGAAGCAATGTCCAATCTATCTCAGCAAAGTGAACAAGCAAGGTAAGTCTTATTCACTAGTGGTTGAGACATGCTACCATCGACCCGGTACTGGTGTGCAGATACAACTAATACTTATGTTTAATTATGTGGTTTTAGGAAACCAGCAAATTTAGTGATAGAGATTTTTATCTTCACATGGGCAATGCTATGAAAGTGGCAACTGTTGTAGTAGGAGGAGATTACTATCTTAATTTTGGTAGAGAAAGATATTTATTATTAAAGGATTGTCTTTATGTACTTCCATTGTGAAGGAATTTGATTTAGTTAGTTCGTTAAGGACGATATTCATTTGTTTAATGATTCTCATAGTTATCAAGTTGAATAAAAGATTTATCTGTTCCCGGTACATTGATGGACAATGTTTATATATTATTAATCCCGGTCTCCATCACGCAACAAAATGAATTCGAATAACACTAATGTTTGGCTACAAGAGAAAGGAACCTTCCCAAATGAAATCCTCAAATGCTATCTGCACTTACGCCTAGGGTCATATAAATCTAAAACTGATCTCAAGATCGGGTTCGTAATGGACCTGTTCATTGGGGATTTGCGTGCACTCCCGCCTAGAGTCCCGTAGGAAGAAAAAATTACTAGACTACTTCACTACTAAAGGTTATAGGGCCAAAGAACAACTAGAATCAAGTTCACTTTGATTTGCAGTGACCCCATGACTATCCAAAGTTAGAGGTGGTTTCTTTAGGTATTTATCACCTTCATTGATGATTACTCAAGGTATGGGTATATTTATTTGATGCACCGAAAGTCCGAAGCCTTTGAGAAATTCAAAGAGTATAAGGCGGAAACGGAGAAGCGTCTCAATAAATGTCTCAAGACATTACGATCTGATCGTGGTGGCGAGTACCTCTCGAGAAGCAGGACTACTAAAACAGGATTATATCCTAGTTGTTCGCACTGTGTACCACAATGTAATGGTGTAGCAAAAGAAGGAATATGACTTTTATGGACATGGTGAGACTAATGATGAGTTATTCAAATTTATCTAATTCCTTTTGGGGATATGCATTAGAAATAGTAGCTTACATTCTAAACTTGGTACCATCTAAGTTAGCACCTACTACTGCCAATTGAATTGTGGACGGGGTGCAAGCCTAGTATGAAACACATTCGGCTTTGGGGTTGCCCAACACATGTGCTGAAAGGGAAAACAGATAAGTTGGAACCAAGAACAGAAGTTTGTTTCCTTGTAGGGTATCCTAAAGGAACCAAAGGTGGTTTGTTCTATAGTCCAAAGGATCGGCTGTCATTGCTAGCACCAATGCCTGCTTTTGGAAGAGGACTATGTAATGAACCACAAGCCCGTATAGAATTGTTCTAGAAGAATCGAGAGGAGATAGACCGCACAAACTTTATCACCCAGTGCAAGAGGAAGCACCACAAAGAAAGTGTTCCTCGACATCCCATCGCTTCGTCGTAGTGGGAGAGGACACGAGACGCTGGTGTTGATGCTAACCTTGTGGTCCTACCATCAACATGCCTGGTTGCACAACCAGAGAAGCATGACCATGATAGTTTCGCAAGAATCAAGATCTGCACAACGCGTAATTAATTCGGGAGCAAAGTACACATCCACAGGAGTGTCTCGTCAGTAAAGGAGTGCTTGGTTCTGGCCAACTTAGCATGGCGCACTAAGAGAAGTGCCTTTGACGTAGATCCTTCGATGAGCTAGATATCGATCCTCAGACCATGACGTTTAAGCACTTAAGGATAAAGATGCAGAACTTTGGCAAAAGGCTATGAAATCTGAGATGCAATCCATGTACTCTAATCAAGTTTGGAATCTTATGGAACCACCTGAAGGGATAAAACCCATCGGATGCAAGTGGATCTATAAGAAAAAAGAGGAGCGGCATTTCCGGCATGTTGAAAACTTTTGCTACTAGGCTTGTAGCAAAAGGGTTTACTCAAAAAGAAGGGATCGATTATGAGGAAACTTTTTTTTGCTGCAGCCATGCTTAAGTCTATCCGACTTTATCCATTGCAAATTAGTTTCAACTATGAAATTTGGAAAATGGACGTAAAGACTACATTTCTGAATGGGCATCTTGAGAAGTGCATCAATATGATTCAACCAGATGGTTTCATAGAAAAGGGCCAAGAACACATGTTGTGCAAACTTAAGAGATCCATTTATGGACTTAAGCAAGCATCTAGATCTGGAAAAACTTGCTTGATCAAGCCATTAAATCATTATGGTTTCGATCAATGTCCGATGAGTCCTGCAGTACAAAAAGTGTGATGGAAGTCAAGGGTGTTCTTAGTGCTATATGTGATTTATCATCTTGCTCATTGGTAATGATGGGGGTATTATCTTCGCTAAGGTATGGTTATCTAGCCTGGCTTGATATGAAAGACTGGGAGAAGCCAGTCACATTCTCGGGTTACTTACGGATCGCAAGCAAAGAATGTGCAATATGACACAGTTACTTTATATTGATCGTATTCTAAATTGCTTAGCATGCAGGATTCCAAGAAAGGTTTTCTTCCTTTCAGACATGGAATCACTCTATCCAAGAATCAGTGTCCCAAAACACCTGATGAGATAGAGAAAATGAAAGAAGTTCCTTATGCATCTGCAATAGGAAGCCTTATGTATAATGCCAGACCAGACTCGACATCCGCTTGTTGTCGGGCATGGTCAGCAAATACCGCCTAACCTGGGCAAGAACATTGATACAGTTTAAAACATATAACTGGCACCGAAAGGGACTAGAGATTATATGTTAGTTTACCAAAGGTATACCTAGTACTTTTTAGAGTATACAGACTCGTACCCTCTAGTTAGATAAAGATTCCGGAAAGTCTACCTCTGGTTATGTGTTTACCTTAGGTAGTGGAGCCATAAGTTGGAGGAGTATCAAGCAATCTTGCATTGCTAATTCCACAATGGAGGCCGAATATGTGGTTGCCCCAGAGGCAGCCAAGGAGGTAGTTTGGCTCAGAAACTTCATGTTGGATCTAGGAGTGGTTCCTTCAATGAAATTGCCTATTACATTTTACTTTCTTGATAGAATAGTGAGAAGGTTAACTCAGCGGAACCTAGGACCCATAAGAAGGGAAAGCACATTGAGCACAAATATCATCTGATTAGAGATATTGTGCAAAGAGGAGATGTAGTGGTGACCAAGATAGCATCAATAGACAACCTGGCAAATCCATTTACAAAGAGCTTACTAGCTAAGACTTTTGATAGGCATGTAGAGGGAATGGGAGTGAGATGTGTGGCATCATGGCTTTGAGTCTAAGTGGGAGATTGTTAGGGCTATATATACCAAAAAAGCCATTTTTATTGTTATGGATGTTTATTTTATTTTTAATAAAATTATGTTATTTCATTTCAATGAGAATCTACATGAGCTATGTTTGCATTTTAAATAGATCACATGCATGTGTGTCTTTTTATTCTACACACAGATGATTTGGTGTAGAGTTTAATTTACGCATTTAAGATCAAATCACGTGGCTTCTAGGAATATAAGCTATTAGCCTGGTCAGCCTAAATGAAATTGGGCACACCATCGTAAGATTGTAAGACAAGACTTCCTAGTTCATCTCGACTATGTGAGAATGGCTTAGTTCCAACTTCTTATGCTAGTACACTCCTGTGTATTGAACGGGACCAACTTGGGGTAATTATTTTATACTGACACATAAAATAAATAATACCTCATGGTAATTATGAATACTATTACTCTTAATCTCAAAATAATTAACAGACACGTGCATTTATTGTTGGTTATTTTGATTCATAAAGAGGACTTTATAGATCAATAATCTCTTTGAGTTGATAACTCAAGTAATTGTATAGTGAATATTACCTTATTAACCGAATCTACGTCTCCCTAATTGATTGATGATACCCTCTCGAGGATAGCTTATAAGTTTTGATTATGTCAAACCCTACGGTGTGGATTTCTTAATCCGACATATCAAATAAGTTAAGTGGAAGGTTCAAGGTGATTATCAGATGTTGACAAATAAAACAGGCCAACAATTTAATTTAATCAATGGGTATCTCTGTAATTTAACGTGGGGAGAGATTAATAAGTATTTAATAACAAAGAGCTCGAATTATACTTAATAAGTGTGGGAATGCAATTATGATTCTTAGGGGTGAGTAATTATAATTAATGTAAATAAGTTCATATATTTACATTGGGAGCTCCGAAATCTTATTTGCTTTTAGGTCTCTACCAGCTCATTTATATGCCATGTTTGCAGCTCTCTAGAAAGAGAAAAAAACTCCAGAGGCGCAAACTCGGCCCAAAGGAGAAGCACACGTACAGACAAATTCCTCTTCTCGCTTCCGGCATCGGGGAATACGGTGAAGGCTCGAGGGTCGAGAGCAATCCGTCGCAAATCATTTTTTATTGAGATCAATCCAAACAAATCTCTAGGTATGGTTTCGAACTATATCCTCATAGTTTTATTCCGATTGTTTTTATTGTGTGATTTGTACGCACAATCACTATGTTCATGTAAACTACCCCCTACAACGGTTGACTTACGCCGATCGAATAACATGACAATTGACTTTGGTAAAGGATTCAGGGTGATGTGAAGTTGGTGTGCGTTGATTGTTGACGACACCCTTGACTTATCCGTCGACCATCCACTGCCACATTTTTTTAAATTCTCTATTGAATGGGCATCATTTCAAATCCTTTTGAGATCATTTGATATTTTATAAAATTATGAATATATATTAGTGTGACTTAGTGCATGTTGATCAACCTGGTTTAGGTGAAATGTCAATGATTTATTTCTTCTAATTGTTCAATACATGTATGGAGCAGTTGTAGAGAGAAGTAAATGAAGCTTTAGAGGATACTGACTTTTCCTCTCACTCTTTATATGTAAAGGAGAACAAATGAGTTAAGATCAATGGAATGTATTATGTGAATATGAGAAAGACCCAAATCATTCTTTGGAAGAACACATTGGTGTCATTTATGACAAGCTCTGGAACTTTTAGGTGATCTTCAACGAGCACTATGAGTTGTCAGTGGAACATCAGATGGTGATAGTGTAACGTCTCAAAAATAGCATTTTCACTTTATTATTTTACTTTATAGCATTTTTTTGCTATTATAAATTATTTTATTTTATTTATTCGATATTTTATTGGTTTTATGATAAAATAGAGGTTTTTGAAGTGAGAATTGCAGATAGTGGGATTAGTGCACCCCCAACTTAAGCCCTAGTAGTTTAATGATATGTTTAAGGTATAACACAAGTTAAAATAAAACCGGAATTAATACAAGAGTCAAGGTTAAATTGGTAAAATGTCAAAATGAGAATTCAAAGGTCAGAAATGAAGAAGAACATATGCCAAAGTAGAAAAGTAATAAGTTGTTATGCAAATGAAATATAAATGAAGGGCTTTAATGCAAAATGAAAAAAGAAAGCCAAAAAAGGGAAGGCCAAACAAGGCCTTATACAATATGAGAATAAAACCAAATTTAGTCTAGTGAAATGAGATCATTTCTCATTTGGGCAAAAGGGGAGTTAGGGCTATGGTTGAGAGAGGGGGAGAAGCCATCTTTGGACTCTACTTGTTCTTATAGAGGAAGGAAGAAGGAAAGCAGAGGAGTGTTCAAAAAAAGATTAAGGTATGGATATTTGTCTAAGTTTCTGGGTATGGATCTATCCATTTCCGTTTGTTGGGAACCCTCCTAACTCCTCTTGATTGTGTTTGCATTGGTAAACCATATTTAAGTATACATACAATGATATTCACAGCCTTTTGTTTGATTAGGATTGGTTTTGAGGAATTTTTGTATAAAGGAAATGTTGGGGTTTTAGGGGAGATGTTATCAAAAATTTTCCAAATCCATGTTTTTGTTTTGATCATAACTTAGTCATTACTTATCCAAATTGAGTTATTAAAATTTTTCGGTAAACTAGACTTCTAGGAGAACAATTTTCCTTGAAATAAGTGTATTTAAATCTCTAGGTCTCATCGATCAGAATTGGCCAGCGAAGCTCGTTTCAGTGAAAATTTGTTTCGTTTTGGTACAATTTTTGGTGTTTTAAGACAATTTTGTATTTAAAGCATAAGCTTGAGCTTTCACTCATCCAAATTGAGTTATTCAAATTTTTGAGGAAACTAGACTTCTAGGAGAACAAATTTCCTTGAAATAAGTATATTCAAATTTGGACTCCATTGGACCCAAAAATTTGTCAGAGTGAAGTACTGTTTTTGGGCAAATTCTGGTCATGTTTAGAAAATAGAGTAGTCTCGGTTGTTTAGGACATATCTTCAGTTTCAAGATTCGAATCGATGATTCCAATTTCTGAATAAAATAGATTTATAGATAACAATGGAATTCAGCGAAGTCAAAATATGACTCATTTGTTCCCAAAACTTACAAGTGAAGGTGTATTGGGTATAACAACTCGAACCAAAAACACAGTATGCATGACTGATTTTTGTTTGCTCGTTTCTCTCGACTATGACGCATTCGTGATGGATTAGACCGTGATAAGATTCTTGACCTAAGATCGATTCCAAGGATAGGGAGACTGTGAATCGACAACCTTTTCATTTGTTTTTCATACTTTCTTCTTGCTTTCAAGTTTTATGCTGTTTAGTCACCAAATATGGAATGTTTGTTATGAAATCGCTTTTGGTTTGAAACCGCTAAATCTGAAATGTATGACAAACATTCGTGATATGTGCTTCTATTTGAACCATAAATGAATTTGTTTGAGTGTTGGTTAATTGATTTATAAATGAACTATGTAGTGGCAAAACATGACGGATTCACGGCGTACAAACGCATCCTTTCGAGAATGTTAATCGCATTGTGAATGTGAAAATGGTATTGTAAATGACTAATACTAATGCTCTCAAGAGAATGTTACACCGCCATATTCGAAAGTTAGATAGATTGGTATACCAATAAGGGTCAATGTAGCAAGACGCGAATGGAATGATTTATAGGGCATACCGATCCAGAAATACCCAACTTTAGATGAAGATTCCAGAGCGCATACAAAATGAAAATGTAGAATAACCAATCCGTAACCCAACGAGTAAGTACTGAGTTATTAAATGTTTTATACGTCTCAGAACTCCAAAATGTGGAGATCATGCCTGCAACTCGTTATCCTACGATCAAAAAGTTTCGCCATATTCATTTAAGGGAAAAATGATTAATAATTATGTGGATTGTGTGAATTAAGTTGTGACAAGAATAATAAAACATGGGAGCATGGAATATGAGAATTATTGTATTTCTATATTTGCGACAAAATGAAAGTATGTTAAACTACTATAAAATGGTATATTTATAAATATTACATGGATCACATGAGAAAAAAGTTGAAAGGTTGTTTGGAAAAAATTTGTTGAATGTTTTTGAGATGATTAAGTGATGCATATAGAAAAAGTTAATTGTTATGCATATAGATGTGGTATAATTGTTTGAAATGAGAATAGAAATGCAAAGAACCACTAAGCATGAAAATGCTTAGCGCGTTGGCTTTCCACGCGCAGGCACTGAGTAGATAGTGGCAGGACCGAAGACTACAGAGCCCGGAGTCATCGTCAAATCGTGTGGAGTATAAGTAAATGTTCCGTCTCATGCATACACTTCATTCCATGATATCATGTGACTACTTTGTATTGAAATCAAAAGATGTAAAGAACTTCATAAGAAGATTATATTTTTAATTTTTTTTTATCATGGAATGTACTTTACATTGTGGATTTTCAAAGATAAGAGGTGAACTCTGACAAATATATTGTAAATGATTTAGAAAGGGCATGGAAATGCGTCTTTTGTATAAATATCGTACCAAAGTATAAAGCTACGGGCCCTAGAAAGATATAATGCATACTTTTTATATTAATGAATGTGAATAAGTAGTGATATCATATTCACATATATAAAAATGATTAAATGGATATTAAATATCCTAAATTAAAATGAGTATATAAATGTTTTACGATAAATGGATTTTAGTGATCCGTTTCCCCGGGTTCCTCATTCCAACCGCTTCTGCCGAGTCTAAGGTGTGAGGGCGGAGTAGATAGTGTTCGATTCCTTGCCCTATTCATGGGAATGTGAAAGAAAGGCTCTAGTAGAAAAGGCAAGCGACTTAAAATATAATTAGATTATACCTAAATTAAATAAACAACTGGAGCTCCAAATATAAAGCCAGATAGTGCATCTAGCAAATCCATGAATGAACTTTAATGGATGAAGAAAATGTCTAAGACATTAACTGACAGGGAATTTGTTGAAAGAGAACATGAAGGCCACCGGAGAAATCAATAAAAATAAATAAATAAAAATAAGATACATAGTGACGCCCCAAATCCCGGTCCATTGAGAATACGCCAACCCTGAATACTATGGATGTCGGTAACCCGACACCACCACGAAAATCGGGGCGTAGTCTCCTTGTACGGAGCTCTACCCAAATACAACCTGTCCCAAATGTCAGCTTACAATGGCCACATCAAACCATGCGAAGAAATAACACCGTCACTGGGCCCTTGCACATGAATACTCACAAATACATCAACTATATTACCATAGTTTAAGAGTTAATAAATCACTTTAATTCAACATATATTAAAATGTACAATTTCTAATACATGTTATACAAAAGTCTCTACCGCAGCCACAACCCGACTCTTCAAACGCGACTCTAGTGAAAGTCAGCCCTCCCAGACACCTCAGACCGAATAGTGATCTCGACCAGCGAAAGCAAAGCCCGCAGTGATAATTTCATGAGCGGGTTACCCCCACCTGCGTACATGCTCATGGCAAACAATCACACTCAAGTAAATACGTGATCCTACTTGAATGTCTACATGCCCAAACCCATGTCTCGAGTCCTCACCAACTCCTCACACTATTGCCCAAGCCAACGCGAGCAAAATCACGCTCAAAACAAAAGCTTTTGTTCTCGAAAACTTACCACCGAGATCTCAGAATACATCGGACTACCCGAGACGAATCCATTTGATAACCCTCCGAAACAATCTACGGGCCCTCCGACGCGGAATTGGTCGGACAATCTCCCAACACAATTCTCCGAAAATCTCCGTCGAAATTCCTTTCACAAACATTTTTCCTTTTCTTTCATTTTCGTGTCATGCACTCACTCCTAATATTCTAGGGTGCCCTAATGCATATGGAATGCATTATGCCAATCCCAAAATATTCATGCTAATATATAAAACATGTATATACTAACATAATTAATCCACATGCTAATTCAGGCTTATTAAATTCACATCAATAACTGTAATTAGTTTACACGGGCTAATTAACAATTACAAGCAATTCATTTTGAACTTACTCAACAACACAAAAATCACACTAAAAATCACACACCTATTCAAGGAACAATGAAACCCTTCAAAGTTGGCATTGTTCACTTACCACGCTGTAGATTTCTCCACTCTGCTCAAAGTTTTCGAGACCGATATCACGCTTCGTGCCTCAACAAATCCCTATCCATAAAATTGTCTGGGCCAAAGAATAAAACAGCGAGGAAAAGATTCTACCTCTTAGAGTTGTCAAAACTCCAGAACAAATCAAAAGTCCACAGCCTCGCCAGAACAAATTTTACTTCGCCCGGCGAACCGACGGTCCGAACTATGGGAAATCTAGAGAGAAGGAGCTCTCTCTCTCTAAAACTTCAAACCAGTCAAATGGAGAAGATAACTATTCCCATTTTTGTCTTTATCCAATTAAACTTTTCCATAATTCCCATAATGTCCCTTAGTCTCACTATTTGACACTTGGCTTAATCTAAGACATTCATCTCCACCTTCTCTCTAATCATGCAACATGTGTCACATGGGCGCACTGACTTTGTCACATCACATGTCTCTCTCACAAGTCGCTTATCGCACTCCAACACCAGTGGTTCAAACGGAAATTCGACACCACCCGACAAATTCGACAGTGGAAGCAGATTTCCTCGCGAGATCGATTCCAACCTGAAGTCCGCTTCTATCATCCGGGAGATCTAGAAAAATTTCAGATTTTTACCGAAATTACCGTTTTACCCTTTTTCAGAAAATTTGAATTTTCTCAGGTTTTACATTCTCCCCTCCTTAAAAGGAATTTCGTCCCGAAATTCTAGACAATTACTATGAATAACAACTCGCATGCATATGCAACGTGCACTATACCATGCATGTAAACTAGTCATTTAAGTATTAAACGACTAAACCACGACTTTCATCTGTAAACAAGAAGGGATAAGTGGCCCGCATCGTGTCCCTCACGCCCACGCTGACCTCATCCACCCACCCGCGCCACCATAGCACCCTCACTAGCCACCTGGCCCGGCTAGCCGCAAACCCGATCCGTGCTATTCATAATGCACACTAGTCCCTCCTCGAAGGTCCCAACCGCGGTCGGGACCTCAATCTCTCCCTCAATCCACTACATGAGTCGGATCCGGAGTGTACCGAGCATGGAGACGTGAAATACCTCGCAGGTGGACTAAATGCCTGCAGCCCAACCACGCTGAGTGAAGCCACCTTCCGAGATCTCGAAGGGCCCAATGAACTCCTCGGGGCGATAACTTCCCTCGCTTGTCGAACCTCGACCACCTCTCAGTGTATCACCTTCCAAGAAGATGATCTCCAACCTCGAACTCTAAGGGTCAACGCCGCACATCCAAGATAAATTTGCGCCGACTCGAGCCGTGAGAAGACGCTGTCGTATCAAGCCCACCTTCTCGGAGGTGTCTCTAATCACATCAGACTAGTGATGGAGCTCTCCCACCCTGGCCCAAATAAGATATAGGTGATCCGTATGGCCTCCCATACAATGTCCTTATGGTGCCATTATCTCGTATACTCGCCCGATAACTCACAGCGACCCACTAAGGGTAAGTGCTCTTCCCAACTACCCTTATGATCCAGACGCATGCTCACAAAGATGTCCTCTAACACCGTATGGTCCTCTCAAACCTAATTCATCCGTCTCAGGGGTGGAAAGCTGCACTCATGGTCAGCCGTGTGCCCATAGCCTGAAACTCCTTCCAAAAAGTGCGCCAGAAACCCGGCCTCTATCCGGGACACTACTGGGATACTAAGACTCCATGTAGCTGGATTATCTCTCGAATATACAACCCGTAGAATCTCTCTAATGAAGGTCATCCCACGACTAGAAAATGCCGACTTCGTGAGCCTGGCCCACCATACCCATGCTACCACATCATGTCCCAAAGGTCCGTGCATCTGTGCAACCCACCGGATCGTGCTCTCATCCACCCAACCCACTCCAAAGGGCTGAAGTAGCCCCGGCCGGCTTCGGTGCTCACCCTTAACTCGCCGACACGTGAGACATCGCCGAACAAAGTCCCTAATGCTTGTCCCGTCCAAAGAGTACCGAGACGGCGACTTCGTACATCTTCGTACACCGGATGGACGTAAAATCGAGAGCGCTGAAACTCCCCGAGAATCTCCTCTCTCAAACGGCCAATCGGGAAACTACTACCCGCCCTATATACCAAAGACTACCATCTCGCTCGACGGTTCAAATTTCAAACACCGATCATCATCCATCCCCGAACGCACACACCCAACCCACGGCGATCCATCCACCTCCACAAAGATTTACGCATGTCAAACTTCCTAATGTACCTCGAGCCTACTGCGGGTATCAGAGCCCAAATCGGGTTCTACGCCTCGAAAGATCCGCCACTCGAAGCTATACTAGCCAATACCTCAGGATCTACCAGCGCAAGATCGCCACCACATTTGCCTTACTTCAGGATGGTAATGCAAAGTGACATCATAATCCCCAGGACTCCATCCATCTCGCTGCCTCATTTTGAGGTCCCGTCGCAAGTGAAAACATACTTCGACTTTGTGGTCCGAGTACACCCCACCCACCATATAAGTAGTGGCGCCGCATCTTCAAGGCGAAGACTACGACCGCCAACTCTATGTCACGTGTGGGCACTCGTCACGATTTTCAATCGACGAGAACCATAAGTTACTACTCTCCCTTGATCAGATTAAACATGAACCATCTCGCCTCGAGGCATCACAATACACCGGTGTACTCGTCCCGTCCGGACTATCAAGATAGGAGCTGGCAAGCTCTTCAATCCCTAGAATGCCTCGCACGGCTATCCCAATCAAACTCGAGACCTCCTTCCGGTCAATCTCGTCATAGGTGCGTTAATCGAGAGAAATCCTCAATGAATCTCATGTAAGATCTAGCCAATCCCAAGAAGCTACGATCTCAAAGATCGACTTCGCTTCCAACTCATCACGCCGACCTCTTCTCGTCCATCGACACGTCATGTTGACAATTCACGTCCCAAAATCTCACCTCAGTAAGCCAAAACTCACACTTACTAAACTTAGCTTACAACTGATGGTCTCTCAGCAAATGTAAAACAATCCTTAAGCGATCCTCATGCTCCCACTCTAACTGGGAGTAGATCAAGATGTCATCCACGAAGACCACAACAAATTGATCCAAATAGGGTTGGAATACCCTATGCATGAGGTCCATGAATGCCGCTGACACATTCGTCAATCCAAAGGGCATCACCGTAAACTCAAAGTGCCCATAACGCGTCCTAAACACTGTCTTAGGGTTATCTGTCTCCCTAACCCTCAGCTGATGGTAACCAGTGCAAAGGTCTATCTTGAAGTAGACTCGCCCTTCTCAACTCGACAACAAGTCATCAAATTTCGACAACGGTATCGATTGGATCAGAATCCTATCTAACCGCTCTGTAATCAATGTGATAGTTGAAGGGTCTTGTCCTTCTTCGGGTAAACAGGACTAGGAGCGCCCTATGGTGGCAAGCCTTGCCATGAACTCCTTTGTCCAGCATAACCTCGTAGGCCGACTCGAGTTCTTTAACTCAACTCGGTGCCATCCTACGCGGGGGTCATAGAGATGGGCGAAGTACCGTGGTGTAACTCCCGACAATCGGTCTACAACCCTCAAGGAGGCAATCCCCCGTACTTATCCGTAAAAATAAACATCCTCACCGCAAACGAGGTAGATCTAAGTCCGGGTTCACCGCCCCATGCGGTAAGGCTCGCAGCAACCCGCCAACCGTCCCCCGACACTCGACTCGTACACTATCTCGGGGCAAAATATCATGCTCGCCCCAAAATACAACACGAGTACCGCCTCGCTGCAAAGCAGCGTAACCTCCCACGCTCACAACGAGCGATCACCGCGTAGTCGCCAACCAATCCATCCTGGCGATGATGTCAACTCAACACGCCCATGACCACGTCCACTCGCAGAACCCAAGATCTCTAACTCGCAATCACGACATATCATCCCTATTCTTGCCCTAATCCCTAGGGGAGAACTCATATACAAGGGCTTCTCCAAGGCCTCAACCTCTAAGCCCAACTCTATCATTAACCGATGCAAAGATTCTAAGGTGTAAACATGTGCCGAGACACTTTATTCACATACTAAAAAACATTTACACGCAAGGTCATGTATCTATAGGTAATGTAAGATGATAATTCAAATATATCAAATCATATGCGCAACAACAAAAAATTTTTTTTATTTTATTTTATTTTAAAATTTTATTATATATATATGAAAGAGCATATATGCTATATATATATATATATATATATATATATATAGTTATATATATATATATATATATATATATATATATATATATATATATAGATATAGATATATATTTTAAAACCTCATGAAAGTGCTCAGTGAACAAAGGTCTCCAAATAAAGACTCGTAATGTAGTGCACTGAGTCAAAACTGAGTCGAGTGCATAGTGCACCCAACCTTGGCCTAGCCTCATACAAGACATCGCTTCAAAGAAGCCGTCTGGGCCCGTCGCGCAGCGCCCCTTCCGTGTCGCCACGCCCATGTGTGCGCGTAGCGCAGCCAGGCCCGTATGCCAGGCAGGCCGCGCTCATGCCGCAATCGTATAGCCCCGCACGTGGCTCGCAGCAGCGCCTCTCTTCCGCGCCGATCGTGGCCGCTTCCCCGCCAGCCCTATCTCACGGCTACAACCCACCGCCAAGCCTCCCTCCCCGCCACATACAACCGATTATATCGCGGATCACGCCACGCCAGCCGCCTCCCGCTACGATACAATTTATCGCACGCCACATACCCCTACCAAACAGGCTCACACACACGTACGCCCCGAAGGCGTACTGACCAAAGCAGCCTGGCCCTTCGGCCGTGTCGCGGCCGAGCCGGCCGTGTCGCTGGCGTGGCCTGGCCGACGGCTGCCTCGCTGCGCCAGGGTCTCATGCAGCAGTGTGACGATACAGTCACAGACGTGACCAAGCCTAGAATTGCAAAGAGCCCATTCCAAATCAAAGAATTTGTTTTTTTTTTTTCACTCATTTTTTTTTTTCATTTGTTCCAAATATTGTAAGACCACAAAAAATATTTTTTTTTTCATTTTCAAGAAAACAAATAAATCATTAAAATTTATTTTATTTTATTTTCAGTTTTACACACTGTAAAACCTCAGAAATTTTTTTTTCAATACACATTTTTTTTTTTTTCATTTAATCGAACTATTTGGCTCAAAATTTCAAATTTGTTCTCACGCTTAACCCTAGTGTTCAACATTTTTTTTCCCCTATGTGCTATTCACTACAATAATAATTTCAGCCACAATTCATACAACACATGATCACACACCACACAACAATCATCAGAGTGCATAAGGAATGCGTGATCTAACCCGTGCCCATCAAGTCCTAGGTAATCGCATACCTATCTTATTGACACTAAGCTTCTGTGTAGATGAGTAAACCTAGGCTCGATAATTAAGCTATGACGCCTAAATCCCGAGGGTCCATTGACAACCCATTAACTCATGAATACTTCGTGGATGTCGTAACCCGACACCACCACTAAATCGTAGTCTCATCGAGCGAGGAGCTCTACCCAAATACAACATGTCCCAAACAACATAATGACCACACCGGTCACATGTGAGTAAAATAATCGTCACTGGGCCCCTCGCATCAATACTCAATAAATACATCAATTATATTACTTCATAGTTCAAGAGTTAATAAATCACTCTTTAATTCAACATATATTAAAATGTACAATTTCTATCACATGTTATACAAAAGCTCCTACCAGCCACAACCCGCCTTTCTAAACACGGCCCTGAGTCCCTGGTCCCTCCCGTGACACTCCTCAGACTAAATAGTGATCCCTCGACAGACGAAAGCAAAGCCCAAGAGTGATAATTTCCCTACATGGGTTACTCCCACCTAAGTGCACATGTCATGGCGAACAATCACACCCAAATACGTGATCCTACTTGAATGTCTTACATAAACAAAACCCATGCGTTTCGAGTCCTCATCGACTCTCTCACACATGCCTAAGCCAAATGCGAGTAAAATCACAATAAAACAAAAGCTTTTTGTTCTCGAAAACTTACTACCGAGATTCTGGCAGAAATACATCGACTGGTTTCCTCCAAGGCGAATTTGTTGGATAACCATCCAAACAATTCATTGGCCCTCCAACGTGAATTGACAATCTCCAACACAATTCTCCGAAAATCTTCCAAAATTCTTTTACAAACATTTTCCTTTCTTTCATTTTCGTGTCATGCACTCACTCCTAATTTTCTAGGGTGCCCTAGTGCATATGGAACGCATTATGCCAATCCCAAAATATTCATGCTAATATATAAAACATGTATATACTAACATAATTAATCCACATAATTCAAGTTATTAAATTCACATCAATAACACCAAAATTAGCTCACATGGGCTAATTAACAATTACAAGCAATTCATTTTGAATCACTCAACACAAAAATCACACCAAAATCGCACCTATTCACGTGAACAAAGGAAACCCTCGGCTTCGGGCACTGCTCACGCCACACAATTAGATTTCTCCACTTGCCTAAAGCTTTTTGAGACTGAGACAGCGAAATTCTTCAAGCCTCAACAAATCCCTTTATTCATAAATGGCTCTTAGCCAAAGAATAAACTAAGTAGGAAAGATCCCTACTCTTAGAGTCATTTAACCCACCAACCTGTCCATGCGCAGCCCTCACTCGCGCAAAATGTGCCTTTTACTGGGTCTGCTTAAATCCAAACTGTCCTAACGACGGAAATCTAGAGAGAAGGAGCCAGGCCCTTCTCTTAAAAACTCAAACAGCCACCCACTTTAATGCTTTGCTTGTTTTGCTTTCAAATGGAGAAGATAACTATTCCCATTTTTGTCTTTATCCAATTAAACTTTTCCATAATTCCCATCATGTCCCTTAGTCTCACTATTTGACACTTGGCTTAATCTAAGCCATTCCTTATATCTCCACCTCGTAATATTCCCGAAATATGTTCCTAGTTGTTTTCAACATGCTTGGTATTTTGTAGGCATGCTGAAATTTTCGTAAATTGTAATAAATAAAATTCACAAGTTATAAGGATAAAAGTGTAATTTGTAAAGGGGGCATAAAAGTCATAATTTGATAAGACTATAGGCCAAAGTATAAATACATAGGACTAGAGTTGTAATCTCGGAAGATGGAGGATGAAAAAGCAATAAAGGAAACTTTAATTATAAAAGGGATGGAGACAAAAATAAAACTACTTTTGTCTCCAAACAAGGGCTTACGGGAAGAAGAGGAGGAGGTAGAGAAGAAGAGAAAGAAAGAGAGAAATCAAGCCAAGGCAGCAGATACACATATTCTTTGTATGGAATCGTATGGACTTGCATGATTTTGTGCAGACACAAACTACTTGTATGGATTGCTGTGGTTTTCTTTTCGTGGAGACTCAACTTGGTTCCCTTTCAGTGGTTTTGTTGTGAATACATCCTACCCCCTAGATTTGGCGGGTTCGGTTGAAAATCCCTAGCTGATATCAATTAGATATGGAATCCTTCATATGTATGGTTTGTAAAGTTTAAGAACTTTGCATGAATCCTGGATTCCTCCGCTAATTAAAGTGTTCGTGGAGTTGTTCTGAGGGGTTCCATGTTAATTTTTTTATGAAGAATGGAAATAGGAAGAGATTATGGAAGAAAAGTGCATGAAAAAAGGGCACTCGCGATTTCGGCAAGATATTCGAATCGCGTACTCAAGTATCTTTGAGCGGCACGGACGGCGGATATGTGGCAAAACGGTACGTACCGGCATCGCCCAACCGGCACCGCACCGCTCCATAACCCATTCCACAAGATCAGACCGATGGTTCCACAAAACTCGCTTTTTGTTATTTTTGCGTATTTAAGCCAAAATCAGATACCGTAAGCATAGAAAAAGGATGAAATTATGAAAATGTAATCGCATCACTCGCTCTCAATGGCCGAAGTTCCGAATAATAATCGTAGGAATGCCATAGACCAGGTATTAAATGACACGGCACCTTTGTTACGTGGGCAGGCACGTATAGTACTTTGGTACTCTCTGTTTAGTACTTAGGTATTGGATGACTAGTGCGACTAAGACTCTCCGACGTGCTTCAAGACATTAGCAATTTCCTACTTCGATTAGTACTTAAGATTTCCGATTAGTGCGACACAAGATTCGTCGTTGCTTCGCACTCTCGTTGTGCTACACTAAAGATCGTATAGCATCTTCACTTATCAGGATGTGTCTTACCCATTTATTAATGGGTCTAAGTATCTCCTTAGTTATATGAAAATAACCCGAATGATGAATAAGAGTAAATGAATGTGTATCAGTTCCGACCGTAATACCTATGGTATCTCGAATAATAATAAGCTCAGAATCTAATGAGATCCGAATAAACGAAGTCGAAATTATAAAGCATAAGTTCCGCATAAGAACAAGTTCTCAGAATCTATGGGAGATCCGAATAAGCATAAACATGTTATAAGCATAAGTAATCAGAGCAAGTCCATTATATGAATGCATGGAAATTTCGATATTCTTTATCAAGTATCAATATAAATGTGTATATGACGCTATATATGTTTCCACTAAGCGCAAAGCTTAGCACGGGTTTTTTAATCCATGTAGGTACGTATTAGCTGAGATGCTGATCTTCCGCATTCGCTTAGCCAAGACACGAGTAGGGTTCATCACCATGCTCGCACTGGACAAGAATGTAAATGTATAGTTTTGAATATGTAAATGGGACTCAAGATCGTATATATATCTTAAACAATTCACTACTTAGTGGTAAGTTTTATTTGGACTTTTGTGTATGTTATGTTGATATAGTTATAAGACTTTGCCATACTCAACGCCTACGTTATGTAAAGAGTCCCGCATACGATCTCGCGCCCGAATCCTCGACTGATCCGCTTAATTCGGTCGGACTGAGATTCGGTGTGACACACCCTCTAATTATGCAACACGTGTCATGGTACTGCAGTAGTATGTACTTTGTCACATCACATTTCTCTCATTAAGTCGCTTTTATCACACGACACCCAACACCCTGCTTCAAAAGCGTGAAATTCCGACTTTAGCTTCAGGGTGATGGTATTCGACGTGGTAGCTAGATTTCGCGAGGCGATTCCAGTAATGAAGTCCGTTTCTGTCATCAGGATCTAGAAAAATTTCGGATTTTCACGAGTGCGGGTGCCCCATTTTTCGAGGAAAATTTGAATTTTCTGGTTTTACATACATTTAGGAATGTTTATCTTTTTCCTTCTTAATGACATCTTGTTATATGAGGTAACACAAATATTCATTCCATGCAATAATATACATGTTTTATTTATTTATTTATCTTAGAATAGAGCATATGTGTTTTTTGTGTGTGGGATATTAGGATGAGGAGTGAATGTATCTCTCTAAATCATTGGCACAGTATATAAATTTAACTACACAAACTAGGTTTTTAGGAGAAATTGATTGGTCTTAGTTTGATAACCTTTCTCATAGAACGAGGCTAGTTTTATTATTTGATTCAGAAATTGTGAAATGACATTGCATGATCACTCGATGTTAATGCTATCGGTTACGTTGAGTTGAAATAGACTGCCGATAATGCGAATGGATCATTGTCGATAAAAACTATGATAACCTGCCGTCTGATCAGTGTCTCTTGAGGATGATAACGACCGTGGACATCTTCGCGGTGAGTAGTGACCGAGCGAATGAATAACATGCCGAGTCTGGGATATAAAGCCTATAAGCGCAAGAATAGAGTTGCTCTCATTTTGATGCTGAGCAACATGTGAAATGATCTAATGTTGCGCTTTGAAAATAATCGCTCAACTATGGCCGTGCGAGGCCCATTTGTTAAAGTGTGGTGGTGGTACTTCAATCACTGGGATTGCGCCCGACTAACTACGAAATTTGACGGTTACAGAAGCCGGTTGAATCATACCATGAGGGCCAACACCTCACTGTCATGTCAAACATGATAAGTGAGGCGAGAAGAGATCTTGCGGCGAGTTAGCTGATAAACGACATGTCAGCTATAATTCTCTCTCTTCCCGAATGCTTGGGAGCATCTTGAGACAAAACTTATCCATAAAGACAATATCAAAACTTTTGATGATGTCCTGCGACATGTAGAGTTATAGAGGATTGTCTTCTCGTTGATAAGTCTAGTGGACGGGAAGCTTATATGGCCCGAACCCGACAAGGTTGGATCTTCAAAGAAATGGAAAGGGAAAGGTTTTAAGCCTAGGAAGGGAGGAAACAAGACCAATCTAAGTGGAAATAAGTGCAAGCGTGGAAAGTGCTTAGGAAAGCAAATCAAGAACATGAATTACTTCAACTGTGGGAAGCCAAGTCACTTTGCTCGTGATTGCACTGAGCCAAAGGTAATATATGACCAAATTCATTTCCATAATGCATTTGTTAGTAGTTGCTTAATGTTGACTAAAGGAAGCGTTCCCTAGATGAAATTGTAGACTCAATAGCAACCGACCATTGTGCGTGATCATAATGCATATGTGGATTCCGTCAAATTCCGAAGGGAAGTAGGAGCATTTACATGGGAAATAACACATCAGCGAACGTGCTTGGAATTAGCACCTGCAAATTGTTGATGCGAAGCGCACTCTATCTCCCGCTGATGTGCTTTATGCGCGGAGAAGTTCGTTGGAATCTTGTTTACGTTTGTGGTTTTCAGGTTTGAAAGCTTGGTTTAAAATTGTATTTGAATAAGATTATGTTAAGGTATTCTTCAGACTGACATAGTTTATGGTATGGATTACATCGGGCAGCGGGTTCATTGTGATAGATACTATTCTAATCAATAAAACCACATCTTGTTTTACAATCCTTTGAAATTCAGTAATGGATTCTTACGTGAATGATGTTAAATGGCATGCAGGTTGGGACATATAGGGTAGGGTTGTCTAAGAGATTAGCTAAAAGTGGTGCTTTTGGGATCTATAGATAAGATAGATTTTGCCGGTATGTGGCTTGATGGCAGCGGGGAAAGGCAACGAGATTTCCTTTTAGTAAAGCCAAGAGAGCATGTTTTCCTTTAGATCTTATTTCACTCAAGGCATTTATTGGCCCCAATGAATGTGAGAAGCGAAGACATGGAGCTCAATACTTCATCACTTTTTTATAGATGATTTCACTCGATTCGATCAGTTTATTTGAGCCTGTCCCATATATCACGAAGCTTATTGGATTGCTTTAAAAGATATAACACATTGGTTGAGAATCAATTAAACATAAAGAAATCAAATCTTCTGAGGCCCGATGGGGGCTGTGAATATCTGTCGAAACCCTATTTAAAGCATATTGTGATGAAAAGGGTATAGCTAGACAGCTGACCATTCCTTACATGCCGCAACAAAATGGTGTGGCTGAGAGAAGGAATATGACCCTTTTGGACATGGTAAGGTCAATGATGGTGCAAGCAAAGTTGCCAATCTCTTTTTTGGGGGATGCACTAATGACTACGACACCATTCTAAGCCAGGTTCCCATCTAAGTCTGGTCCTTCCACTCCATATGAATTATGGAAAGGTGTAACGCCTTATTTGAACGTTATGTGCCTATGGGGGTGTGCAACTTATGTTCATAAAGTTTCTCATGAATATGGGAAGTTTGGTCCTAAGGGGAGGAAATGTATCTTCTGAATCTTAGAGTCCTCGAGAAGGATATATCTTCTTATGGGAAGATATAAATGGAAGTGTAACGAGGAAATTGAGTCACGCGAGATGTGCGTATTCTTGGAAGAGGACTTTTCGGGACGAGGTGAGGAATAGATAGGGATCTCATTTTCTATGAGGAAATGGAAGATCTACGGGTTTGGTGAGGGTGTAAGAATCATTGATTCAACACTTAAGGACCAAAGCGACATAGAAAGATCCTAACCCGCCCAAGTGATTGGGAGTGACAATTTGCTAGATCATGTTCCTGAGCGAGATCATGAACAATCTTAACCTCGTAATGTCATTAGAAGGAATTCGTCATTGCTTTGATATTAGGAGGGAAGCTTTTTAATGTTTCTCATGATGAAGAAGAGCCCAAAACAATACAATAGGCTCTTTCTGGTCCTAAAGCTAAAGAGTGGAATCAAACCGAGTCTGGGATTTGGTTTATTTACCGTTTGGTCGTAAGACCATTGGGAACAAGTGGGTTCTCAATGTTATACACAAGGACGATCGAAAAATTTACATATATAAGGCTCGATTAGTAGCTAAGGGTTACACACAACAAGAATGAATTGAATATGAAGAGACCTTCTCACACATTGGTCAAGTTAGCATCAATTCGCCTCATTTCTATCTATTGTGGCAGAATGGATCTGATAATTCCCCTTTTAAATGGATGTTAAGGAACTGCTTTCTAAATGGTCTTAAACGAGGCCTCAAGACAATGTAACCTCAAATTTCATCAAGCCATGTTGAAATATGGATTTACAATGATGGAAGAGGATCATTGTGTGTATAATAAACATTTAAATAACCACTTCATAATTCTATCCTTATACGTCGATGACATATTAATAGCTAGAAATGATAAGAAATTGATAGATGTGACCAAGAAGTAGTTATCATCAAATTTCAAAATAAAAGACATGGGGAAGGCTAGCTATGTACTTGGTATTTAAGATCTGAGGATTACTCAACGCCTCTTGGGTTTATCTCAAGCATTATATAAGAAAATGTTACAATGTTACCATATGCGAGTTGCAAGCGGACACCCTTGATGAGAAATTTGAGGCATGAGTCTTGATATGTGTCACGTTAAATGACCAAAGACATGATGCAATTTATGACATATTATTACCAAAGGACTATTATCTAATCCCACGACAGCGGCGTAAAAACTTGTTAAGACTGACCAAATGATGTATATGTGAAAATATGGCCAAGGAGTGAATGTGGTAAATACTCAAAAGCGATTTGAAACAAAGTAAGTATACTCAAAGTGAAATGAAAAGTATTGCCAACACTCAGCCCCTTTCCCTTGAGTGCCGCAGTCATACAGTAATAAAGTGGATTTCTAGGAGTCCGGATATCGTGCCACGAGGATTGGAGGTTCTCTCCAATTGGAATTTGATCACCCCGATTACAAGGGCTCTTCACTATTTAGGCGACCAAGTAGGATGTCAAATAAAATCAATTTAATTGAAACAAAAACTGATTTAAAACTAATCCTAAAAATCTACCAAATAAACAACTACTTAATTCTAAAAGGTATGAAGAGAGTCACTAGGGATGGGGATAATTATTTACAAAACAGTTTGCATTTCCTTGAAAGCGCAACAATTGTAAGTTGAATGCTAGATTTGTCCAAGAGCAATGTAGTATAGCTTGGATTTCTCCATACACCATACATTTCACTAGTTAGAAATCCATATTCCTTTCGGGACAAAATGGTCCTAAATAGCTACTTGTAAAATTTGGCACTCTTTAAGATTTGATTTGTTTTTCTTTTCAATACTTCCGCAAACCATTTCTTAGGGCGAAAAATTCTTGCCCATAAACCGGAATAATGCCAAAGCCTTCTCCAATATGGTGGTATCTCGTCCTTCAAATCTAATAAAATTTTCTATCTCCTTGATCGGATTTTTCTAACACGGGATCAAGATCCTTTCATCGAACTAAGGAGAAACCTCGATCCAACTAAATTGATACATCATCTAATTAATCCTCACACCATGAGTAAATTAGTGATCTATCAAAAGTAATTTTTCGAGTTCATTGGTTCAAAGATATTAGTCTCTAGCATGCCCACGAGATTCTCAGCTCTTTGCTCTCGAGGAATCTCCATCTCTGTGTCCTTTCTCGGAGGGCTCTGGAAATCGAGCAAGATCTGACTCTTTTGTGGGTATAAGCTGCTAATATTCGAACAATTCATTATATGAACTATACCAATTATATAAATTCAAGTTTTTCAAACCCACAAAATAAGCGCGCAAATCTGAGCTCATTAAACAATTAATCACAACCACGAGAATTGTTTAATGTTCCATTCTTTGATTTCAATCATCACTAATCAAACAAAAAAGTAAGAAAATGAAGAATAAATCAAGAGAAAGAAAGAGAAAAAACCCATATTTGAGCTTAAATCTTCACCTCAACAGTAAATAAATTGAATATCACGAGTACAACACCAAAAAATCTCCTTCAATAGAAAATAAAAATCATTTTGAAAACTATTCTAAGATCTATTAAAAATAAAAAATCTGCCGGCAACTAAGAAAATGAGCGGTTTATTCTAAAACCATGAGAGAGAGAAAATCTAGATTTTTAGCTTCAATCCTTATCTGAACCTTAGTGAAATCTGAATCTCTATTATACAGCACCGAAATCTCTTCAATAGAAACAAAAATCTGCTCTAAAACTGCTCTCAAATCTAAAACAAATGAAATCTCTGAGAAAAACTGGAAAAATGGAAATGGAGTCTAGAGAGAAAACCCAGAAGGCTCTCAATCTTCCCGCTTGCCTCTTTACCTAAAAAAGCAGTATATATATGGTCCTGGGTGAATCGGGCTTGAAATTAGGTCAAGCTGAATTTAGGCCTTTTTCAGAGTTACCTGTGGCTCATTTACGGTCGCGCCACGGGTTTTCTATCGCGACACACCATTTCTGTCGCGACAAACTCACTGCGACATACTCTCTGTCGCGACATACTCTGCACGACATACTCTCTTTGGTGCGACATACTCTGGAGTCGCGACATACTTTCACCCGAGTAACTTGTTTTTCTTCTCCTTTTAGGACCTGCTTCATGGGTTTTAACTCGGATTTGGGCGTGTGTGGTACTCTAGGTGGGAAAGATCTTTGAATGTAGAATGCAGCCATGGGGAATTTGAACCATTTGTTGTTCCAGATGGTACAGAAAAATTAATCTTCCAGTGTATAGCTGCCAGGGCTCTCGGTTGACTCTTCTTTTGGAAATATATTGCTCATTTCTTGCCAAATCATGGCACTAAGTCAATAATCACTGCAAAACCAAGTTTAGAGAGAAGAAGTTGCATGAGTTTATGAATATGGATATTAAATGCACAAATATGTGTGAAATGAACTCAAAGAAATAGATGAGTTTGCACTCATCAAACACCCCCAAACTTGAGTTTTGTCCTCGAAGCAAAGAAAAAGAAGTTGCTTGTCTGACAATGGAAGAGAGAAAGAGTTCATTTCACCCTTTTGTTTAACCAAAGCTGGAGTAATCAAGCTTTGCAAGGGGTATGTGATATGTGTCTCAAAATTACCCTTACAAAGGAATATAAGAGAATATGATCAAAGATAATTTATTCATTTTTAATAGTGAATTAATCTCATAATAAGAAAATTTAGATCATGGTTCTACTGGTAGTGATATTGTGTGGTCTTCCTCTATCCAGGCTCTAAATTGCAAGCTAGATAGGTTTATGAGGGTGAGATAAGTAAGCGGATCTCTGAGATATTGGCCAGTTTTCCATAGGCTTGTTGTTCTTGTCACTTCCTCTCCCACTAATGTTGGCTTTACCTGACTCTAGGAGATCAGAGTGTTGGAATCTTTATAAGCATGAAAATGAGGGCTTTGGTAAGGAGTAGTTGAGTAGTCATTTAGTCTAAAACTTACCCAAACATACATATTTTCTGCATTAACGACTCTACTCCATCCCGATTCTTACCATCAACATAGTGACACTCTGAAACACCCGAAATCTATTTAAGGTGCATCCTTCACCCTCCTCACCATACTTACACTAAATTCTGCATTCTTTCAACAAACACGAAGCCTTTTTTTAAGACAAGGGTTATTAAGTAGTGCAATGTCAAAACCCCCTTAAGCTTTTCTACCAACCCTTAGCGGCGTTAAATCAATAGCTCCGATGATTGTTGTAGGTATTAAGTGTTGAGACACCTTAGGATTTACTTGCTCACGAGAAGGAAGGCTACGAGGCTAGACTCACTTCTTCCTGACTTTTATTTTGTACTTTTTACCTTGATATTTTTCTGTTTTTTTTTTTTTTTTTTTTTTTTTTTTTTTTGACAGGCTTTGGCACTTTGATTTTTCAACTTAACTCATTTCAACCAATTTGAGGGTTATTTTTCCTATGGAAAAATAACTCTACTTGTTCTAGCACACATTTCAAATTACATGTTCAAATCCTCATGTTGCTAAGGTGAGTTTGGGTTCTTTATTGAGGGATAGTGAGTGTATCGGAAGGATATTGACTAAACTTAGTTTTTAATAAATTTTGGCTCTTTAAGGCTCAACATCTTGGTACTAAGAGAACATGCATGTGTATTAATAGGGTTAGCTTGAAAGGCACAATCTTTCCAAGGATGGCCTATATCATTTCTCAATTGTTGTGTTGCCTAGGATTTCGCCTCAAGTGATAATAGAACAAGTTCTAGAACCTATGGAGATCAAAGATAGATGGATTCTCATAAACCTTCTCCTAGCTTTGAAGCAAAAGCTGTTTTTCAAGGGTACTTAGTGACCACGTGCATGGATTTTGAGAAACCAATGACTAAATAACCTATTAAAGAGATAACTCATTAAGCATTAAAACCTATTATCTCTAATATTGTCCATATGCCAAGGGTTCATTTATGAATTACTTGTAATCCTGCAACTCAAGCAAAACTCAATTAACTTCGATATAAGCTCTAACTAAAAAAATATACCAAACTAAGATGTAAGTTAAGGAAGCATCAAACAAAGTCATTATCCAAAAAGCACCGAGAAGAATTTCATCCTCAAAATTGTCATTTGCAACATGTGGGGTGTGACATGATAAACTAACAAAAAATAAACACCCCCAAACTTTGAGATGAACATTCAATCTAAATGTCTAACAATGAGCAAAAGAAGCAATAAAGTAAAGGGAGTATCTGAGAGTTGGGAAAAGACTCCCTTTGTGGAGTCTTGGCCACTTTGAATAGGAACCTTGATGATTTCGGACATTGACATTGGTGTACTACCCTTGATATACTCTTTTGCTTATTTAGACCATGAAAGAGTGAGCTTTGGCATTTTCTCAAAGCACTTGGTGTGCCTGACTTCCTTCACCTCAAATAGTGAGTTTTGATTCTTCAAACCTCCTTCAATACATGCAAATCACTCCACAATCAACAATAATCCACAAGAACTTAAAAGCAAACAATCAAGCACAAAAATTTTCTTCCATTGTAACTCCTCTTTGATGCTTGGAATGATGGATGGAAAATTGGGGTTCAACAAAGGCGGGTTTGGCGGGTTTTGTGTGGGTTTTGAGAAGCGAAGATGATGGAGATGGATTGGGGAGGAATGTGATTTAGGATTTTTAGTTGATGGGAAGTAATTTAGTGGTTGGAGTTTGCAAGGGTTGGAGGAAATAGTATGGCAAGACAGAGTATAAGTAGGAAGAAGAAAATGGGTTTTAAAGGGTTAAAAAGCACTGTTTTCGTGGTGTGGTCTTTAGTCACGTGCAGCAGTCTGCTTAACACTTGTTTTTATCCAACTTGTTATACTCATATCTCTTTCATTTTAGCTCGGAATTGGATGTGTAAGGACTCGTTGGAAAGCTCTTTCAATGTAGAATGTTTATTATGGGCTAGGAATGAACCATTTTGGAGCCTCAATCAATACAAGAAAAATCAGAATGTTCAATGCTGTCCAGTGTGATGATTTCTTAACTCCTTAGGTTCTCCTTGCTTTGTCTCTTGCCCATATCACTTGCTATCCTTGAAAAGTCCTTCCATTACTTATATATTCTCTCAAATTCCTCCAATATAAACCCTTAATGCTTTCATTCATGCTTAAACTCATCTCTTGTCTTCAATTCTCCTCAAGCATGATGTGAACCTTCAACTTTATATTTCATTTCAATTTGGTTCTTTTCATCTCAAAAACCTGAAATTTGATGAACATCTCCACTCCATTCTTTTTTCACACTTCAAGCACTATAATTACATCAACCACTTTCCATCTTCTTGCCTTTGCTCTTGCAAACTAGTCATGACAACATGTTGAGCTTCAAACTTACCTTATTCTAAAAACAACAATGAAGTTAAAACAACTATTTGGAATTTTCATCCCGACGGTAAAAAAAACAACAACAAATAAAATAACTAAAAATAGAAAAAGAAAAGAGAATGGATAGAATCCTTATTACTTAGCTTAGGTTGCCTCCCAAGAAGCTGCTCCGTTTTTAGAGTCCAGCTAGACTCATTGGAAAAGTACTAGTGCTTCCATTTGACCAATCATTCATCTTGGAAAGCACTTCCTCTTCATAACCATTCAGCTCAAGGATGTTTTCTTTCAGACTTTGAAGAGGGGAAAGAAACTCAATATCCCCTTTAATTATGGCTGGTGGTTCAGCCACAGACTCTTCAAAGCAGTCCCCTCTATGTGAAGTAGATGTAAACACATTTATGCTTAAGGGGGGCTGATGATATTCCCTTTTGATTGGAAAACATTTGCCCGGAAATTTTACGCACATGGCTCTTTCTTGCTCCGTCAAAGGTAATAATTGGTGAAGATTGAACTTTGCTTTCTCCTCACCCACAAGCAAGGTGAGCTCCCCCTTGTTGATGTCAATCCATGCTTGGCTTGAGGAAAGAAGTGGTCTTCTTAGTATATGAGAATTTTGTAGATCCCCTTCAATGCCCAAGTCACAAAATCCATGGGGAAGGTAAATGTGTCAATCTTCACCAAAATGTTTTCAATAGCCATTACTTGACTTACTTCTTCAAATTTCAGTTTATCCAATAATAATGACTCTTCATCATTTAAGTTGTTTAGAAGTGCCTTGTTCTCAATTTCCAGCTCATTTTTCACCTTCTTCCACCGAGATTTCGGGATGAGAATTTACGCACCTTTGCTCGAAAGATATCAATGCATTCATTGGGTTTGACAAAGTGTTACTAGGAGAGGTCTAGAGAATTTTCCTTGAATGCTTGGACCAAGTGTCCTATTTGAGCTTCTACATTTTCAATCTAACTAGTGTTGACTTGGAAGGCATAAATGCGGAAATTTCTGCTCATGAAGATTAATCCTCTTCCTTGTTCCCTTCCGTATAGATAAAAATCTACTCCTTAGCAGGGAACAACTCTTCTTCCTCTGAAAATGTGGGATTTGAACTCCCTTGATAAGGCAATACTCCTTGTTCCATGAGTGAGTCATTGTGAATTCTTTGGTCCAATTTATGAAGAAGTAGTTCAAGCAGCTTCTATGGAGGCAAATCTATCTTATTGAATGTTTCTCCATAAGTACCCAATGAATAAGAAGAAAAACAAAGAAAATAAAGTACAAAAATACTAATAAAAAAAATTAACTAAGAAACAAATCACAACCAAAAGATAAAAATAAAAATAAAAATTGCCTAAATTAGCAAATTACCGTTCTTCAAAATGTCAACTTCCAATGAGAGAAAGTGAACGCGTAATCCCAGGCAAACGGCTCAAAAACTTGTTAAATGGCCCAGAAAATATGCAATTTATGACATTATTACCAAGGACTATTATCTAATCCCCGGCAACGGCACCAAAAACTTGTTAGGAGACGACCAAATGATGTATATGTGAAAATATGGCCAAGGGAGTGAATGTGGTAAATACTCAAAAACTGATTTGAAACAAAGTAAGTATACTTTCAGAATTGAAACGAAAGTATTGCCTTCGACCCCTTTCGCAGGGTGCACCGGGTCATACAAGTAATAAAGTGGACTCTAGGAGTCCGGATATCGTACCCACGAGGATTGGAGGTTCTCTCTAATTGGAATTTGATCACCCCGATTACAAGGGCTCTTCACTATTTAGGCGACCAAGTAGGATGTCAAATAAAATCAATTTAATTGAAACAAAAACTGATTTAAAACTAATCCTAAAAATCTACCAAATAAACAACTACTTAATTCTAAAAGGTATGAAGAGAGTCACTAGGGATGGGGATAATTATTTACACAAAAGCAGTTTGCATTTCATGAAAGCGCAACAATTGTAAGTTTGAATGCTAGATTTGTCGAACAATGTAGTATAGCTTGGATTTCTCCATACACCATACATTTCACTAGTTAAGAGATCCATATTCCTTTTTCGGGACAAATGGGTCTAAATAGCTACTTGTAAATTGGCACTCTTTAAGATTTGATTGTTTTCTTTTCAATACTTCTAACCATTTCTTAGGGGCCCGAAGAATTCTTGCCCCAGTAAACGGGATAATGCAAGCCTTCTCCAATGTAATTGGTATCGTCCTTCAAATCTAATAAAATTTTCTATCTCACTGATAAGATCTTTGCTAACACGGGATCAAAGGAATCCTTTCATCGAGACTAAGGAGAAACCTGCGATCAACTAAATTGATATCATCTAATTAATCTCCACCATGAGTAAATTAGTGATCTATCAAAGTAATTTTGAGTTCATTAGTTCCAAGATATTAGTCTACTTATACCTGATTCACGCTCTTTACTCTCGGGAATCTCCATCTACGTGTCCTTTCAGGCTTCACAGGAAATCGAAACCATCTACAGCTCTTGGTTGTGGGTATAAGCTACTAATATTCCGGAGCAATTCATTATATGAACTATACCAATTATATAAATTCGGTTTTCAAACTACAAAATAAGCGAAAAAGCGCAAATACGAATGTTCAACAATTAATCCCCAACCTAGAAATTGTTTAATGTGTTCCATTACTGGTTCAATCATCACTAATCAAACAAAAGCAGAAAATGAAAAGAAAGAAATCAAGAGAAAGAGAAAAACCCATATTTGAGCTTAAATCTTCACCTCGCTGATGAAATAAATTGAATATCGAGTACAACACCAAAATCTCTTCAATAGGAAATAAAAATCTGTTTCGAAAACTATTCTAGATCTATTAAAAATAAAAATCTGCTTGACAAAGCTGAAAATGAAGCGGTTTGAGAGAAAACCCATGAGAGAGAGAAAATCCAGATTTTTAGCTTCAATCATTAATACGGGCTGCTTAGTGAAATCTGAATCCTCTATTATCTGGCAAGAAATCTCTTGATAGAAACAAAAATGCCGCTCTAAAGCTAACCTCAAATCTAAAACAAATAAAAATCTACGAGAAAAAGCTGGAAAAATGGGCAGTCTGAAGAAACTGAAGAGGCTCTCGATCTTCCGCCTCTTTACCTAAAAGCAGTATATATATGGTCCTAGGGTGAATCGGGCTTGAAATTAGGTCAAAAACTCAATTTTCGGCCTTTTTCAAGTTTCTACAGCATTTCTGGTTGCGACACAGGTTTTCTGTCGCGACACCATTTCCTGTCGCGACATACTCTGCGACATACTCTCCTGGTCGCGACATACTGCGACATACTCTCCTGGTCGCGACATACTTCACGGTCATACATACTTTCGTGACGCTTTTGTTTTCTTCTCCCGACTTGTAGCCGGGGCCATAACTTCTTGTTTTAACTTCCGGTTGGGCGTGTGAGTACTCGTTGGAAAGCTCTTTGAATGTAGAATGCAGCCATGGGGGAATTTGAACCATTTTGTTCCAGATGGTACATAAAAATTAATCTTCCCAGTGGTGCAATGTGAGACACCCGGTTGACTCTTCTTTTGGAAATATATTGCTTATTTCTTGCCAAATCACTTGCTTTTCATCGAGAATCCTACAAACCCAAGTTTAGGAAATTTTATGAGTTTACATGAATATGGATATTAAATGCAAAATAGCATGTGAAATGAACTCAAAACATAGATGAGTTTTGCACTCATCAGTGTCCTAAGTTGGCTGAACAAAAGAACAAATGTCCAAAGTACCTTACTCCAGTGCTATCGGAAGTTTGATGTATGTAATGATGTGCCTACATCCAGACATATGCTATGCTATTGGGCTAGCAAGCAGATTTCAATCTAATCCAGGTATAAAATAGCGGATGTGATAAAGAATTTTGAGATATTTAAAGGCAGCCAGATTATGTGTTGTCTTTGCCCGGGGAGAGATTTGCGATTGATTGGTTATACGGATGCTGATTAGGGAGGCGATCCTGATCAATGCAAATCAACGTCTGGATATGCGTTCTTGTTGAATGATTGTGCAATATCATAGGGTAGTAAGAAATAATCTTGTATTGATATATCAACGATGGAAGAAGAATATGTAGCTTGATCTCAGTGATATAAGCGATTCTGTGTATTTTACACATAATGATTAATTAAATATTTAAGACTCATGACTACTCTTTATCAAGCATAGCGTTACCTCACTTTAAGGATCCGAGTATGTGGGAAGACCCGAACATATCCATATTAGATATCATTTCATTAGAGATATGATCACTTGTAAATGAAGTAGTTGAAACATTCTTACCAATGAGATGGTAGCAGACCCATTTACTAAACCAATAGCCAAGGATGCATTTGTGAGGCATGTGAGATCCCTAGGCTTATGGAGGATGTGATTGAATGGAACAAAACACTTGTGATCTTCTTACAATGAAATAAAGAGCATTTCACATGGTTCGCTTGTTTTTTTTTTTTTTTTTATGAATATGTTGAAAATGTCGCTTACCACAATTCAAATAATGTATGTTGATAGACTTGATTGACTCCCTCGCATGAGTAATCGTCGTGGGAGTGAGTAGAGATGAGACCTTAATTTAGAGGGCTGAGGCATAGTGGGAGCAACTTTGGTCATATCATCACTTACTAGGTTACCTTGATGAAAATCAAGATGAGATTCTTTGTTTGAATCGACATGAATGCCTTACCCTACCTTTCATGTGTCTATTTAGAGGAAGCAGAGTGTGGAACTTGTTGTTTAACATCATGGAATGTGGAAATAAAAGTTTCAGATTTGACTCTTTTGGAGCGACAAGACTTAGACTCATATGGTGTTATTTGTTTTACAATTTAGAGCAAGACATACACTCTTTCATCTTTTATAAGAAAAATAAGCTCCACCATAACATACATTTCATACTAGATGTGCGAGACGACCAAATGGGAAGCAAGAGAATGAATCCCTGCTTCTTTGCTATGTGAGTCCTAGAAATCCTATATATGGATTTCATCTTTCCTTACCCTTTGAGACTTTTGACTATATCATGATATGATGAGTTGATGTTGGCTATCTTAGGATGTATTCCATTATCATAGAATGATTTGGCTTAATGGAGCATTCCTAGAAAAGCGAGTTAACTCAAATATGATTGATATGAAAAAAAAAGTATTCTTTGCTTATACACTAGTTACTATATTCATCGGGCGAAATTATTTCGCTTGGTAAAGCTTGAAATAACTTAGAGTATCGAGTAATTGTAAGAGAGATCTAAGTGTGGATTCTTGAGGGATTGAATCATACTTAATCATGTGTATTATGAAAGATACTTGGGGTAAATAAGAACTACCTTACCTTTATGAGATTGATGTCTCCTATATGGCCTAGGGATAGGTTTGTATTAGAGCTCCTACCATTGATTTTCTTTAGGTCGCATGGTCCGTTCACCTGTATGAATAATACTCTCTGCTTGAGTTGTTGGGATGATGTGTGAAATAAAACAAGCCCATCATGGGTGAGTGGGAGATGTTGGGTTATGGGCATGGTTTGCCCATGTGGGCTTGACTTGACCCAAGACCCATTGGATGCCTCCCTTGATAAAAGACATGTCTCTTCCCTATAAGAATAGGACTCTGATTCATTTCTCGGTTCATTTATTTATTTATTTCTTTTTTTTTTTTTATGTGAGAACTATAGAAGAAGAGATAACATATGTTTTCTATGTAAAATCTTCAACATTCGAGAATCATCCAAGCACTCACAAACAAGGTATTCGTACTATGAAAATTGAATACAGGTTCCATCACAGTGATCTGTTCTAAGCTTGAAGCATTGAAGACATCACCAAATTTTGCGCCTCAACAAGTAAGTATCGTTTATTTCCACTGCAAACCAGTGTTTTCCTACACAAGTAAATAGATTAATTTGTATGTTGGCATGGAATAATTTGTACCTATCCTAAGAGATTGAGTTGACTTTGTTGGGTTTTAAGATTGCCCATTGTTCGCCTTTTTCTATATAGACTAAAACCCCTCAAAATAACACAGCTACAAAGCCTTACAATTCTCTTATACCCATGTCACTTTGAATAATTTGGCTTGCTAAAATAATTTTCTCTTAATGTTCGAGGATAAAAAAATAAGGGGTTCGGTCTATGAGCCTTTGCAGAAAGTGCGGTCGATGCAGTAGTAAATCTGAATGTAAGTCGGTATCATTCCACGAGAGATTGATAGCAGTGCAATTCGACTACTAACTACTAAAATTTCATACTATTTGGACTCAAAACTCATGGTGAAAATTTTATCAAAACAACAAATATTAAAATCTATACTATTGAATATATAATTAACTTTAAAAGCAAATGAATGACTAAAAATAAATTGTACATAAAAGAATGGTTTGAATCAGTTTACTGTGAGAAACGAAAACTATCAATGAAATACAATGGAACAGTCAATTCCAACACTATATCCATTACTTTGTTCTATGTATGGATCTGATGTTTGTCCAAGATTTCCTAATTATTGAATTAAAGTTTCTCCTTTTCGCGATTTAATATCCTTGCTTCTCTCGAAGACAAGATCCAGAACCCATTCTGGAAGTATTCCACATTCTCTTTCCAAGATGCGGGTTTTTTTCTCAATACTTCACACCCATTTCACATTTGACAACGAGAGACACACACTTCACCTTCTCGGGATATTAGCTAAGTTCTACTACTTAAATGGTGGCTCGACCTCGAATCTATGGGTTTATCCACCACTTTATTAGATCTAAGCTAACACGAAGGATCGGGACGATACACAGTAGGTGGGTGAACTCTACGATTGTTGATATTGTTAAATACACCCCTCGACTTCAATTACGGCGAATGGGATTTATCAAAATGAACTCTCGAGCTGCAGCGGTCGTCGATGGTGGTGAACATACGGAAAAGAACGCTCTGCTCGAGGGTCTCGAGTCTCTATGTCGGAGGGCATCCACGGATATCGGTAAGATACATTCCCTCAAGCGGTACTAGGTACTATTATTGGGAACTTATCCATTAAGCGACAGCAGATTAAGTAAGCAGGGCAAATTAATTCTTCGTAAATTGTGAGAAGCAACTAAATGTAAATCAAATCCGGTGGCGATCTACGGTCTTGCATTGTAATTCAATGGAGTCACCGATCATACAATACGTGGTACCAATAAATCTGAAAGAAATGCATTCCAAATTTGTCTAGATTTCATAAATTTCCAAGCCTGATATGCGAAGAAAAATAACAAAACTAAAAATCGACTCAACTGCATCTACACACGATTCGCGATTCAAATCAGAAAATAAAACTAAAAATAATAAAACTAAATAAAATCTACTCTATAATATACCTTGAGTTATAACTTCTTTTCCCTTTTCTTTGGGTAGTGAAGAAGGAGAAAACTACTTTACTGTCGAAGCTCTATTTATCTTGTAAAGAAAAAGAATACGGGCCGTCTCAGCATACTCTGTTGGAAATCGAAGGAAAAGCCCGGCTCAGCGTTCTGTATCGCACCTCGAGTTGATGTCGCGACATGGAATTCCCTTGATGGCTCATGATCAGTCGCGACCTCTTCCTTTTCTGTTGCAACCAGTTTGTCTTGAAAAATCCTTAATTAGTGGTTGCGACATCGAAGTGATGTTGCTACATCTTTTTGCTTTCGGTGTTCAGCCGGTGCTGATGTAGCAACCCGCGAGTTGATGTAGCGACAGCGTATCTTCTTATTCTTCGACTCTTGTGTTGCGACATGTCGGTTTAGGTTCGCGACCACTTCTTTGTTTGTAGATGACTTCATGTTGTGACCTTGATTTCTTGGTGCAGTGCGGTGATGTTTTTCTTGTCTTCATAACTTTTTCATTTTTTGCTGTGACATATCATTGATGTCGCGACCTCTCATCGTGATATCGACCTCTTTCTTTCCATTTCTTTTCTTGTTTTGCTATCTCGGTTCACGTTACAGGCGATTTCTTTCTTTCCAACTATTTTCGAGGTCGCGACATCAAAGTGATGTCGCGACATCCTTTATGCCTTTCGGCTCTTCTTTATGTCGCGACTGAATGATAGTGGATTAAACATCATTCTTCTTGTTAAATACATTCTGTTTTCATGTCGCGACTGCATGGCATGTCGCGATGACCCTTTAATTAAAAACTAGTTGCGACTTCTTTAAGATCTCTCTTGTGGCTTCATAGACAGATCCTTGTCGCGACCTCAGAGTTATGTCGCGACATCATTTTTCTTGTTTTGGTGTCGCGACATCGAAATGAAGTCGCGACATGAATTTCTTCATTTGACTGTTTCCTTTAATCTCGACTACGTCTTCTTTGTTACTGACCTCCTTAACTGAAATCCGCGACTTCCAATTTGTTCACGTTTCAGTTTCTTCTTCAAAGCCAAATTGTTGATGTCGTGACTTGGTCTTGAAGCGAACTACATCGCATTTGAAATTCCCGATTGTGACCTCAGTTACTGTTATGAAGTGGTTTCTTCTTATTTTTGCTAAAATTTGAGTTTATGTTGTATTTTCCTGCAAATTGGAATTTGAGTCAATTATCACTTTTCTGCAGACAATTCAACATTATTTTCATATTAAACTCAGAAAAATGGATTAAAAATCTAATGAGTTTTTGGACTCATCAATTCCCCAAACTTAAAATTTTGTATCTGACCGAGAAGAAAAGAATTGTTTGTCCTCGAACAAAATAAGCTTAGAAAAATTTTAAGGACATTTTAGATTCGTACCGCAGTCTTTCCCATTCCACCTTTTTTGAGCTGAATTGGGAATACCAACATTGTTATTTTAAATTTAGGTTTGATGCAAGAGGCTCAAGACATGGTATACTTCTAACACAAATTTTTTTGATAAACTAATGTATTTAAACAGTTTATTTTACAAGTCTTGTTCTGTGTGTGTGTGCAGGTCATCAATCCTTTTCATCTTCATGTTGAATTTAGTTAATCTTCTGGGAGTTTTCTTAGACTTTGTCCCATAGGCTTGTTTTTCATATTGATCTCCACTAATGTAGGTAAATTCAACCTTCAAAATCAATGAGGTCTTTCAGGCTTGTAATGTTGGGCTTAGGTAATTGGGTAGATAATGGAAAAATTTAGGTTGAAAATTACCCAGTTTCCATCTTTTCTCTACACTTGTTGCCTCCAACTTTCACCCTTTTTTCTTTATTTCTTGTTGATTCTCCTCCAATCTTAGCTGATTCATCTTTTGGATTCTTTTTATGGAATTTCAATTTCCATATATAGTGATTCGACCGATTCCTTTCGTTCTTTCACTCCTTTGCTTTTGTCTTCTAAAGATTTGAGATAGTGCAATGTTTTGTCTTCTTAGGCTTTCTATTACTCTTAGAGAACTTTGGGCTAACTCCCATACTAGTTGGCATCGAGGGTCTTTAGGTGTTAAAACACCCTACGAGCTTAATTGTTCAGGAAATAGGCCACCAAGACAAAACTTATTCCTTATTTCACTAATACCTTCTTTACTTCTTTAACTCCTTCATTGTCAAAAAAATTTGGAAATATTGTTCCCCCAAATTTGTTTCTTCCTTTATCTTAAACTTTTACGAGCTGAAGCTGAATGGTTGAGCTCTTTGCTACGGAGTTTATTGCAGGAAGGGAATTTCGGTTTCGATTCTTTGTTTATTGAAGATATAAGGTTTATTTGGCTGAATCGATGAGCCCAGAAATATGCTTAAGCATATTTTGAGGTAAAAGCTTAGAAAAGTTCAAGGCACGCAGGATAGCCTACATCATTTCTTGTTAGATTTGTTTCACCTAGGATTTCGCCTCAATCAATAATCAAACAAGTTCTAGGACTATGGACTCTAATTCACGAGATCTCACCGAGAAGATGTCCTAATTCTGTGAAGTTTCATAAGTTTGTTGACTAAGTGTATTATTTCTTCAAGACTTGTATTTATTTCTTGTTTACCCATTATTTTAACCAAGTATTTTGTTCCATCGACAATAACCAATTTTCCAATTTTGCAAAACTAAAGCTTGAATTTAAACAAAGCGATGTGCTCTAATTTCCCGATTTAATTATTCGAATACGATTCTTTCCAAATTTACGTTCTTGAGAAAGAGCGAGATTATTTATTTGATTCCTAAACGAGGAAAATAAAATGGCTGCGATAATAAAATTGAGAATCATGAACATTCAATTTGTAAGTCAACATAAATTTTATTCCAAATATCAGCTTTGTTCCCGATGTTAATACGTCTTTCTTTACAAATAAAGCGTAATAACTAAATTGAAAAACTCTTATTTCTTGAGCTGAATCCTACTCTTCCTTTCGAAGGATTCTTGACTCCACAACTAAAATTTGGTTCACGGACAGGCTCCCTCAAGAGTGATTCGATTTTGTTAACAAGGTGGATTCAACAAATTGGAGCCTTTTCTCCTTTTCTTTGGAGCTTCTCTGGTTGATGGGGTTCTAATTAACCCCTTAACTTCTAATTCCTTTCCCATCTGACCACTCTCTTGATTACACAACGTTTTATGGAACAAGAATGAGTTGGTTTGTTTTAGGCTCCATTCATTCCATCCATCTATGTTAAACAGCAGGGCTCTTCTTTTCTCTCAGTCTTCCTTTTCTCCATTCTCTTCGTTTTATTTTTCCTTTGTTCTCTCATCCTTTTATAGTGAATTGCATCTCTTGGGAACTTACAAGGCCATTTATTCTTTCTTTAAATTTACGATGAGTGGATTAAATGAGGTTCCTCGAATTTTTGCTCTTCTGATATTTCCAACTGAGATTTTTGGCCTTTGATTGAGAATTTTGATCGTTTTTCTTGAATTTATTAACTTCCCTCTGATTATTCTCCTCGAAACTAAGCATACTCAACAAATTGGTTAAATCAAGAAATGAATTTCTGTTTCTGCATTAATAACCATTTATTTCAACAAAATTTTGAATGAATGTTGCAAAACTGAAAGGTTTGGGTGAATTGTAGTTTAGTGGACTTTGAATGGAAATAGACGCTGGGTTTAATGTCATGACAGCGCTTTGGGAGTCAAGACATTAAATATTGGGTCACTAAATCAATGATTGTCAATGATTTTTTTATTTTTTTATTTTTATTTTTTTATTTTTTTATTTTTTTTAACTGTTGGACGCCCAAAATGAGAGGTTTTACTCTTCTCAGGCTTTTTGTGGTCACAACTTCAAAATTTTATGTCGTGACCTAAAAATTTAGGTCACGACAGGGAAAATTGTGTTGCCACATAAAATGTTCTTTCCCTCCTTTATTTCGGTTGTGACCTCAATTTCATTATTTTGACTTACTTTTCACTTTTTGTTCTTCATCCAGCACTCTTGGTTGCCACTTTTGAATTAATGTTGCGATCGAAACAAAACACTCGATTTCACAACAATTTCAATATATTCACTTCCATTCAAAACAACTACAACTCTGACTCATCGTATCATGCAAAAAAATTTAACCTTCTATCATGTACATATTCAACGATTAAAACATCAAAACAAGATAAAAATTCCCCCAAACTTTCAATCATGCTATATCAAAGACAAATTTTAAAAAATTCAAATCAGAAGAAAAAGCGCCCTTTTTGGTCTCTTATGCTGATAGATGTTAGAATGCAGATGCTCTTCTTTTGCACAATCTTCATTATCCTGTAAAAAAAAAATATTTAACTACTCTTTAATCACTAATGAATACAATTACAAGAATCTAAAAAAATTTTAAATACTAAAATTGTAAAATGAAACAAGAAAAATTTAAAACAAACTGGTGTGGATTGCCTTCCACAAAATTTGCTCCATTTTTAGTCTCTAAATGGACTTTATAACGCCATTGTTGTTTCTTCAATCTTAACTCATTGAGCAAGGGTTTATCTTCCAATTGCTTTTTCAAGATAATGCTTTAATCTCGACCATTAACTTTGAACTCCTCATGATTGCGATTCTAAGTGTGCTTGCTGAGTGTATTAGCGATACCACTTTGGCAAATGGTCAGCTCCATTTGGATTCCCGACCTCTGGAAGAGTCTTAGTGCGGAGTTGAATAACAAGACTGATCTCACGCCTTGAATTCCCTCCTCAGGTCGTTGATCATGCCATTTTTTGTTTTATCCTTGTAGATTTACGCTTCTTATCATTGGCTCCATTCACCAACTCTTCCAATTCATTTAGCCCGGAGTAGCCTATGCCTTTGCAGGCTTTAAAATCAAAGTCAGCTTCTTGTTCAGCCCACATAGCTTTATATTCTAGCTCGAAGGTAGGTGACAAGGTTTTTCGAGCAGTACGTGGGGACATTCGATGGGAGTTTAAGCGATCACATATGCGTGTAGTGCGTCATCAGAAGCTTGAAGACCCGATCTCTCTGCTAGAACTACGGTCTTTTCGAGTGCTCTTTATTTCCTGTTGAAATTTCAGCTTGCCATTTGTTTGAGGATGATGACCAGGCTCATAATGTGCTTGATACCATATCGCTCATGAGTTTATCGAAACACCTTATTTGAAATGGCTTCTCTATAACTAATTATAGTTAAGATTGATACAGAGTTTGTTGAGAATATTTCTTTGTAAAAACCCCCACAAGCGTATTATCATTGTTTGGACATCTTGTTGCTTCTTGTTTGATACATAATCCATTAGAGTATGTATATATTTCCAAATGGCCCCGGAAAAGGTCCCATAAATCCATTCCCCCATACATCAAACAGTGCCACGGGATACCTTGCGGGGCATCTCATGCCTTTGCGATATTTCCATTCTTTGGCATTGATGCTGTTTTACCCATTCAAAGCAGGTCCTTAAAATGCGTGAGCTGTTAAATCTGATGGAAGTTTGTAAGGGGAGTACATTTTATCTCTATGAAGTGTCATAATAAGGTGATGCATGACATTCTTTTAAAATCTGCTTTTATACCTTACGGTACACATCTCACTTATGTCGGTCGGCTCCTCTTTTAAACAATACTGGTCATCGGATGTAGTACTTGCTACTCAGTCCTTAGCTTTTTCTACATTTGGTATTTGGTCTGGTGGCATAATTCCTGTTCAAGTTCTGGCCTCGGCATACCGAGGGTGATTAGATTGTGTGGTAGAAATAGCCAACTCATCTACAGAGAGAATTTTATATTATTTCTCTTCCTTCTTCTTGTATGTTGGTTTTTCTCTACTCTTGTGAGTGATGATATCACATTGTCACTTCCCTTTGTCTTTTATTTCTAAATCAAATTCCTCGCGATAATAGCACCACCTGATCAATCTTGACACGGCTATTTCTTCGCCATTAGATATTTAATTAACAGCTGATCGGTGTGTATTACAACTTATGGGACATACAAAATGTATGGCCTCGACTTTTCACATGCAAATACTATTGCCCGACATCTCTTTTTAAATTAGTAAATCATTTCTTGTCTTCATTAAAGGTTTCATAGCATAGTAGATGGCCTTGAACACTTTTCATCTTTACACATTGTCTGACTCCATTGCAAATCATCACGCGTGATTTCAAAATTCTGCGTTCGATGGATTTTGCCATGATGGAGCTTCCAGCTAGTGCGGATTTGATTTCTTGAATGCTTTATGCTTGATTCGTAAATAAATTTAGTATCTTTTTCCGGCAATGCATAGTGGTCTAGCAATTTTGAGAAATCTCGATAAATCTTCTATAAAATCCAACATGTCTGAAACTTGATTCCATGGCTGTAGTGGTGACATTAGGTTTCTTATAATTGAAAGAATTTGCCTAGTCTACCTCAAGCCTCTTGTAGAAATCATGTGCCCAAGAGACAATTCCTTACGTAACCCATAAAATGTGAACACGATTCCGAGCGATTCTTGTCTTTGCACCTTTAAGTCGCTATGCGGAGTTATCACGGGCACATTGTAAACTGGATCACTGCTTGTAAAATCATCGAAGATCTCCATAGCTAATACGCTGAATCGAGAAAATATGACATCATGCATCTTTGGAAGGAACCCAGGCATTACTACACTGAGCGATGGCGTTCTGCAAAAACAAAAGTGCCGAAATGACTTAGCAAGGTGGTTTTCTCACGATCTTGGGTGCCGATAACAATTCAGTTTATATCGGAGTATCCTCGAAAACAAAAATGAGGGTGTCCTTCTAACCTATCCGACATGCGATCAATGAAAGCGGGGAAAAATGATCCTTTCTACGGTTCTGAATATTCAATTTTTAATAGTCGATACACCCTATAAATGCGTCACTTGGAGTTCTTGTGAGAATGGATTCATTCTTTCATTTCGTACGATGAATCCACTTTGTGAACACGTATGCTGAGCTTACCGGAACTATGCGGTGTCAGCATATATAAAACACGCATTAACCATTTGAGAACTTCTTTTCGACTTCTTTTCTATTATTAAGGTTTATTCTCCTTTGATGCTCGATAGAAGTTTTGCATTATCTTCAATAAATATTTTATAACGTACAAATAGAGGCGTACCTTGGAATCTTCAATGGACCGACAATTGGCACCACTTTGTATTTCCCGCCAGGAATTACGCGACGCTTTTGTTTTTAAACGGTCAATCTGGTGATATGATATGGTTTCTTGTTTTACGGTTAAAAACTCATATTTTTAAATGACTAGGCAATTCTTTCAATGTTAGCCATACGCCTTGGTTTCACGCTCATGAGTTTATTGTTTAAGTACAACACCTCATCTTATTTGTTTTCATGTATACTAGAGGCTGTTTCCTTGTTAAACAAATTGAAGGCAATACTTCTGTCAATCTCTCGAGTGCGAAAATTCATCTCAGATTTCATTGATAGAGTGTTGAATGATACAATCGAATTTAATTCATCATTGAAAGGCTATTGTTTGCTTCTGACCTAGCTGGCCCATGCACCTTTACATTAGGATGTTCAGATCTTATTAATATTAAAGCCCCCTTTGCTTCATCCCAACTCACGAGTGTCAGTTCACCTTTCTATCGTCTACATCAGTGACTCATTTGCTAAAGAAAGGCCTTTGATATGAAAGGAACGTTATCTTCCTCAATCGTATGATAACAAATTGTGAAAATGAATTTCCCAACCTTGACAAATACATATTCGAGAATGCCTTAGTTTGTACCGATGATCTATGACCATCACGGAATGTAATTCTTTGTTGGGGTAAGTTCCACAAACTAAGTCTACACTTTTGGCGATAGAGAGGCAGTGCTAACGTAGAATCACGTAAAGCTTTCTTGGTCGTATTTCCACCTATGGAGCGGGGAATGAGTGTAGAAACTACGGGAGTCTTTCATCTTTCTTTGGGGCTTCTGGCGAATAATGGCCTTGCAGGCCTTGAGTCAAGTGGCTTATACCTCTCGGCTATCTTTCTTTTTCTTTCTCAATATCTCTAACCGGGAATTTTATAAGAGGCATTTAGTGATAACCTCTTCAAATGGGATATTTATTTCTATTTTCTTGAAAATATCAGAACTAGAAAAGCTGTTATTCTCTTCTTGCCTTAAAGTCTCATTGGGAATGGCCTTTGCCGGTGTATGGTGGTACTCCTTCCTTCTTATTATGGTCATTACTTCCTTTTAGTTGTTCAATCTGGTTGTTCTTCTCTTCTTTCTTTTCATTCTCTTCTTTCTCTGCCTCAGTCTCTTCTTTCCTTTCTGTCTTTTTGTTGCTGCTCAAATCCTTCCCACTTCTTAACTAAATTGACATGCAGTCTTTTGGGTTCTTACGGTGTCACTGGGAATGTGCCATGCTCTCTCTTGGCATATTAGAGTAGGTTCCACCTCGTGTCTCTAAATTTTTCGGTGAGCACTAGCATTCTTGGCTGTGTAATTATCGGACTTGAAAACTTCAAAGTCGGATAGTTACATTCATGGAATTGTAATAGCCCCTTGTTGCTCCCCCATGAGCTATGGCATTTGTTCTTCAAATGGTTGGGTTGTCCTCGACCACGATATTCATTTCTGCCTTAAACTCCTTGAATGTTGTTGTTGGAACCTTGGTATTTCTTGATATCCTTGTTGAGGATATTGCTTATATGGTAGTGTAGTGCCCTCCACCATATGAGAAATTCTCATGGTTCCTCAGTCTTTGGATTATGTTGTATGGGCAGGTTAGGATTTGGCTTGAAATGATAACTTCTTTGCTCGTTCACGTACTTAACCTCCTCAGCACCATAAGAATCTTCTTATGTTGGCAAGTCAGCACTTCTTTAAATTAGTTCTCTTTCCACTGCTCCTATTTCATGAGCAGTGTGCATCTTTCTCTCTTGTTTGTCCATCCTATGCATTATGGCATCCAACTTTGCTTCCATGGGTCATCTTTGCTCGGCTCATGACCCTTTTCCTGCTTGCTTCCTCTTGAAAACTCAGATGGAGCTTTCATATTGCATTTTGCTAAATCTTCGATCAGATCTCTCGCCTCTTCAGCACTTTTTCGTTTGAATGCTCCACAGCATGAAGCATCGATAATGCCCTTAGATGTATCATTTAAAGCATGATACACTATGTCCATATAGGTCTTCAAATCTATTCCATGCATCGGGCACCTCTTCAACAACCTCTTGAATCTTTCCCAGCGACATATAGGCTCATCTTCCCTTGTTGGAATCTGTATCTCTCGTCTTCTCACGGGTGAGGAGATGGGGAAAGATACGCAGTAGCTTCTACCAACTCTTCCCAAGTATCAAACGGAACCATATGGTAATGATTCATACCATGTGGTGCTATGTCTCTCGAAAGAGAAAATGGGGAAGAGATGCGACTTTATCACCTCTGGTCTCACACCATTCGGCTTCAGCGTATTCGCCATTAAAAATCTTCCCAGTGCTCATTTGGAGTCTTCGGTGGGATGACCGATGTGTGTTCTTGAACCATTGTAATTAAAGGTAGCTTTAGTTCAAAATTATTTGCATCCACGGTAGAAGTACAATGCGATTGCAAAATATTCTACAGAATCAAGCCAGGCCCCTCCGAGAAATCCTCCGTGTGTATCGATAATGGAAGTCTTCTGTTCTTGTCTCTATTCCTCTGTTTGGTCATGTCTCTCATCTTCCATAGCTGCGTTCTCTGCTCTTTTTGTCTTTCTTAAGCTCCTGAGTGTTCTCTCCAATTTAGTGTCTGCTGGAATCGAATTCGAATCACATTTCATATGCGTAAAGGTTTTCTATTAATCAAACACACTCAGATTAATAGGATGAATCAAACTAAACAAATAATATTTCCAACATGGCTTGTTAAAAATTAGTGAGGCGATGTAGCCCTTTTGCGAAAAGCTATTTTTGTTCTTTTTCTTAAAAATGTCCAAATTAGTATTTCCCTTCTTTAGTCGGGATGTTGATCTAATTAATTTATTCGATCCCCGACGGCGGCGCCATAAAAACTTGTTACTTTTCTATAGACTAAAACCCCCAAATAACCTGACTACGAGGAGCCTTACAATTCTCTTATACCCATGTCACTTTGGATAATTTGGCTTGCTAAAATAATTTTCTCTTAATGTTCAGGATAAAAAAAATAAGGGTTCAGTCTATGACACTGCAAAGTGCAGTGCGTCTGATGTGCATCTGTATGTAAGTCCCGAGAGTATCATTCCTGAGATTGATAGCGAATTAAGTCAACTATGACTACTAAAATTTCATACTATTTGGACTCAAAACTCATGGTGGAAATTTTATCAAAACAACAAAAATTAAAATCTATACTAATGAATATGCTCAAATTAAACTAAAACAAAAATGAATGACTAAAAAATAAGATTAATAATACGTAAAAGAATGGTTTGAATCGGTTCTTGTGAGAAGCTTAGCCTCAGGTAAATCTGATCGACGGTGATTAATTATTATACTCCAGATTACTTTGTTCTATGTATGAATGCGATGTTTGTCCAGATTTCCTAGTATTGGAGTGGATTTCTCCCTTTTCAGCGATTTAATATCACTTCTCTCGAAGACAAGATCAAACCCGACTACAGGTATTCCACATTCTCTTCCAGATCTGGGTATTTTTCTTTCTCAATACTTGGCTGCCCGTTCCTGTTGACAACGAGAACTTTTACTTCACCTTCTCGGGATATTAATGTTCTACTACTTAATGGTGAAAGCTCAGACGCCTCCCGGATCTATGGGTTTATCCCTTTCCCTTGATTAGATCTAAGCTAACACGGGGGATCGGAATACTATAAGAATTAAAGGTGAACTCTACGATTGTTGATATTGTTAAATACACCCCTCCGACTTCAATTATGAGCGAATGGGGGATTTATCAAAATGAACTCTCAGAGCTCAATAGTTCGTCAATGGTAGTCGAACATACCCGGAAAGAACGCTCTGACTCCTCGGGAATCTCGGAGTCTACGTGTCACGCGGGCATCTTGGATATCAGTAAGATACATTCCTCATTGGTACTAGGTACTACTATTAGGAACTTATCCATTAAAGCGACACGATTAAGTAATAGAACCCAAATTAATTCTTCGTAAATTGTGAAGGAAGTGTAACTAAATGTAAATCAAATCGGTGAGCTGCGCTCTGAATTCTTGCATTGCGAATGATGGAGTGTAGATCCTTATGACTACGTAATTGCAATAAATGCGAAAGAAATGCATTCGAAATTTATCCCAGATTTCATAAATTTCCGAGACGGTAATACTAAAGAAAATAACAAAACTAAAGAAATCAGCTCCCGACTACGTCTCTACGCACAGTTCAATGATTCAAATCCAGAAAATAAAACTAAAAATAATAAAACTAAAATAAAATCTACTCTATAATATACACTGAGTTCCTCTTCTTTTCCCTTTTGCTGGGTAGTGAAGAAGGAGAAAACTACTTTACTATTCAAAAGCTCTCTATTTATACTGTAAAAAGAAAAAGAATCTGGGTCGAATCTCCAAAAATACTCTAGGTGGAAATCCAAAGGAAAAGCCCAGCTCACTATTCTATGTCGCGACCTCAAGTTGATGTCGCGACATGGAATCCATGATAGCTCATGATCGATCGCCGACCTCTTCCTTTTACCATTTGCAACCGGTTTGTCTTGCAAATCCATGAGTAGTGGTAGCGATATCCAAAGTGATATTTACTTTACATCTTTTTTTTTTTTTATTCGGTGTTCCTTGGTCTTGATAAACCGGCGACCTCAAGTTGATGTCGCAACACTATTATCTTCTTATTCTTCCGGTACGTGTTGCGACGCCGAGTTTTTAGGTTCGCGACCACTTTTACGTTTTGTAAAGGCGACTTCATGTTGTTACGCCAGTTCTTGATGCGCGAATGCGGTGATGTTTTTCTTGTCTTCATAACTTTACCGTTTATGTCGAACCTCATGTGATGTCGCGACCTCTTCTTTCTATTTCTTTTCTTGTTTGCTATCTCGGTTCACGTTGCAAGCGATTTTCTTTCTTTAACTATTTTCGGTCGCGACATCAAAGTGATGTCGCGACATCCCTACTCTTACGCTCGGCTCTTTACTTTATGTCGCGACTGAATGAGTAGTTTGCGACATCATTCTTCTTGTTGAGCTTCAATTCTGTTTTCATGTCGCGACTTCAATTTGACCCTTTAATTAAAAACTAGTTGCGACTTCTTTTACTGAAGATCTCTCTTTGTGGCTTCATAGACAAATCCATAATCGCGCCTCGAGTTATGTCGCGTCATCATTTTCTTGTTTTGGCGTCAGCGACACTCGAAATGAAGTCGCGACATGAATTTCATTTTGAGCATTTCCTTTTAATCTAGACTACGTCTTCTTTGTCGCAACCTCCTTTTTCAAGTCACGACTTCAATTTGTTCACGTTTCAGTTTCTTCTTCAAAGCCAAATTGTTGATGTCGTGACTTGGAATTCTTTGGCTGGGCCCCTGTAGCGGCCCGAAATTCCCAGGTGTGACCTCGAATTATATTTGTAAGGCGATTTCTTCTTATTTTTGCTAAATTTGAGGTTTTGTGTATTTTCACGCAGGTGGAATTTGAGTCCAATTATCCTTTTAACATGAGACAATTCAACATTATTTTCATTTTAAACTCAGAAAAATGGATTAAAAATCTAATGAGTTTTTGGACCCATCACCCATATCTTTGTGTTGGCTTCCTTTTATGTTATGCAAATTAATTTGCAAGTGTACGAAACCTACAGTAACAGTGGTTTCAGAGTCGAATGTCTTGAACCCACGAGGGGAGTTGGATGCTAACTACTTGTTGAGGAAGTTTCTTTTATATTGAGGCAAGTCTCGTAATGTTAATGCCTTGCTCTCTCACGAAAGCTAAAGATCTACCGGCTAAGACCGGGAGTATATTACTTCTCATTTCAACCTAAGCCACCCCAGCGATACATTAAGAATGAGGAAACGCAATTATGCCTCTAGAATTTCTACTAATATCTCTAGTATAAATTAGGTTGATTCACCTAAAGTATAACATTTTACTCACTTCTAGAGTTCTTATAATGAGTCACATAACATATTGAAAATGATCAAGATCCAATGCAAATAAGCATAAACATGAATCAATGAGCAATTAACAATTAATTGATAAAGAGATAATCAACACATTAATATAAGGTTCATGTCAATTTAAAGTTAATGCAGCCCGAAATATACCCTAGTCGTTTTCGACATATTTAGGAGTATTTTGTAGCATAAATTGAAGTTTAAGTAAGTTAAATGCGAAAAATGGAAATTTAGACACCGAGGTATAATAAGCCAGGGTGAGGTGGTCATTTACCACTTGGGCACTTAAGTGTCATAAGATGAAAGAGGATGCGGTATAAGAATTTAATAGGATTTGGATTGAAATAAGAGAAGTGAGGGCTAAACTAAGAATATGGCTAAGTAAAGATTGCAAAGAAGAGACTTAAGGACCTAAATGCAAAAATGAAAAGTTAATACAAAAATGGGTTTTTTTTTTTTTTATTTGAGAAGGCCCGAACATAGCCTTAACAAGAGAAACATGGGATAAGAGCAAATGGTCTCCCATTTTTTGAGAGACAGCCAAGTAGAGAGAGGGAGGAGGAAAGATAGAAAGGAAGAGGAAAGGGAGAAGAAGAGAAGAAGAGGAGAAGCCAAGATCAAGCAAAAAGGTATGGAACTAACCTTGGGTATGGATCATATGGATTTTGTATGGAATTACGAAAAGTTTATGAGTTCGAGCCTAGGGTTTTTGCTAGGGTTTCATCCTAACCAAAATTATGGAAATCAAGATTAGGTAAAACCCAGTGTACAAAGAAAAACAGCTGGAATCCTCCCTTTGAGAGGTTGGATTTACGGTTTAATTGCAAAAGTAAAGGGTTTGGGTTAGAACAAACCTAACAAATTTGTGTATTAGGTATGTGTATGGGTTATGACCCATATTAGGAGTGTTTTTGGGGAGAAAATCGCGAAGGTTTTGATGAAAGATATCCATTGAAGGATGATGCAGTATAATTAGGGTTATAAAGAGATATATGGAATATGGTTTTGATGTGTGTTTGAAGTGTAGAGTTGAATTGGGTATCAAATATGGAAAAATAGGAAAAATACGATACGGACATTTTCGGGTCATGTGTGCAGTACACCTTGAATGTGCTGCCGGTACACCCTTCGAGCGGACAATATGCCGGTACATGTTAGGGGTGTACCGGTACACCGTGCAGCTTTACGATTTCGACCGATTTTTAGTATTTTGGCCATAAATTCCTGCGTTTCTTATCGGGTTTAGTGATTCAAGTGGAAAATTAAAATAGACTTCAAGGAAAATCAAACATAAAGAAATAGACATCGTAAAATTCTGATAAGTGGCCCAAAAATTCCTCAAAGTGGGGCCATGTTCAAGTCCAAATGCTGCATCCCGGTTGAACATAGAGAAGTAGTCACGGGTGTCTGGGGCGTAACTTGGTTTGATTGCTCAGGGTGGGTGATGCAGTTGGAATAGAACCCTTAGTACCTTAGATTTAAAAGAGTACAAAAGAGATAGTGTCAAATATGAGTTAAGACCCCAGAAAAATTAGTAATACAATGTTCCCGGTGTGACCAGAGTAAACCGACTAGTTGGCATGAAAATGCATAACTTTAATTAGGATAATCCCGATTGGAATGATTCCAATTTATGAGTAAAGTAGACTCTTAGAGGAGTAAGAATGAGACTAAGTCAAGCGATGCCGTACCTCGCCGCCTCCGCAAAGTTTAGAAACTGCCTCGGCGATATTGGTTAATATGATTATTTGCTTAATCACTAAGAGTGAATAAATTGTATTTGACTAGGTGCGGGGTGAAGACGATAACGACCTAGGATTGACATCGAGAAAAGCGGAATAAACAAATGAATGCATTTCTGCCACCCGTTCTTATTCTAGTTTGTTCCTATATATGATCTTTATTCCAATGTTCTATATTTATTTCAGTTCTCTATTTGTGAAATATTCATATATATTGATTTGAATCATTGTTATTTGTAGGCATTTGCCAAATATATGCATGTATCTGCAGTATTTGAGCTATGTGAAGTGAATTTCTTGCATAGAGTAAATTAATTTTGAAGCGTATTATTGAATGACCCGACATGGCCCAGGATTCACCAATTGGTCGTCATGAAGGTATGTGTTGTCAAATGCGAAATCCACATTTAACTCTTGAATGATAGACGGGACGAGTTCACTAACCGGGTATCGTGAATGTCGACTTCTATGGTCATATGTGAGACGGTAATATTGAGCAGCGAAATCTGTTCTATGTGACAAGCGGGGCTGAGGATTCGCAATTTGAATCACGTAGTGAATGTCGAATTCTATAGTCATATGTGAGACGGTAATATTGAATGTGAAACCACATTACTACTGAATGACAAACAGGCAGGATTCACCAACTGAATCTGTCATGGATGTCGAATTCTATAGTTATATGTGGAATCACAAACCGAACAACGAAACGATGGTATTGAAAAGTGTATTTGTATAAGTATCTTTACATTACAACGATATTGTATAAAAGAGCATTATTTTGATAAATGCATGATTTATATGAGCGAAAATACGGAATACGAGAATTGTATAGAACCACTAAGCATGAAAATGCTTAGCGTATTATTTTATCAATGCGTAGTGCGGAGTGATAGACATCGAAGCGAACCCAGATCGAGGAGCTCGAGTCATAGAGAAGGAATTACGGGTATGCTCTTGTCATATGCATTACTCCATTTCTTTCGAACATTGACATTTTGTAAAACAGTTTGAACTTTGGATCATTATTTTTGTAAAGGCATTTTGTTAAATGTAAACGTTATGAATCTTTTGTTAATTGTAAATGTTTTATGGGCTTGCCAAATGAATTGTTCAGCGAAATTACAAAATTGAAAGAGCGAAGCAAAATGTTTTGATAAGATAATTGGAAATGTCGGAGTAAGCAGGGCTCGGCTTGAATCCTTGACACGAATTGATCACGGGGATTGGTCGGCGACACTTTTGAAAATAAAATTTTAATAAGCGATAACTAGAAAAGGATTTGATTCATGGCTTTAAGCGGCGTCCCGGGGTTTCGGTTCGGACTTCATGTCGGGTGAGGCCGAGGCTCGAAGTCGCCGCAAACTATTGGTATCGAGCCTAGGTTTAGGCGATTCTACAAAGTGATTTTGAAATTGTTTGTAAATGATTTTGAAATTGTTTATGACATGCATTGCATTTGCATATGAAGGATAATATGACTCTGACGCGGATCTTGTGGGTCTTAATAGGACAAACATGATTGTTATAAGTCCCCTTAGGGTCAAGGGTGTCCAAGGGAGAGTGTATAGAGATTGTCCCATCAAAATACAAGAGTATGAATTTTTGGGAGATTTGATTGAGTTATCCTTCAGGGAATTTGATGTGATATTGGGGATGGTGGTTATCCGGACAGAAGGGATAATCGATTGTAGAATGAAAAGAGTGACCCCAGGACAGGATGGCTTGATGAGTTATTTTTCATCGCGAGGAGATTCGGAATGCCTCTACAATGTAATATCACGCGTGATTGCGAGAAAGATGGTACCGAAAAGGATGCCAAGCCTATTTGGCTTATGTGATCGATACGGTAAAGGCAAGGCTGAGTGTGTCGGAAGTATTCCCTCTAGTTAGTGACTTTCCGGTCACATTTGCAGAGAGTTGCCGGGATTGCCTCACGGAGGGAGATTGGATTTGCTAATCGATGTTGTACCGGGTGCCACACCGGCATCCATTACCACCGATATAGAATGGCTCCACTTAAGCTAAAGGAATTGAAATTGCAATTACGAAGCTAGAAAAGGGTTTATTCAACCAAGAGTGTATCAGTGGGGAGCTCACGTACTTTTGTCGAAGAAAAGATGGTACACGCCGGCTAATATTAGCCGATTATAGACAAGCCCAGAACAAGTTGGCAGTAAAGAATAAGTATTAGATTACCGAGAATTGATGATTTGTTACGACCAATTGAAGGTCGCGAGTATCTTTTCGAAGATTGACTTGAGATGCAGGTATCATCAGTTGAAGAGAGTAAGATGCCCGATGTGCATAGACGGCGTTTAGAACGCGATGGACATTATGAGTTTCCTGGTAATGCCGTTTGGTTTGACCCGATGCTCGGCGGTTTCATGGACTTAATGAATGCGTGTTTTCGGTAGTATGTGGATCGAGTTTGTCGTAGTGTTCATAGAGCGACATTCTTGTGTATTCGAAGATCGAAAGTCATGACACTAACCGGGTAGTGTTGGGTTTTGAGAGAAAGAGCGGGTTGTATGCGGAAACTCAGCAGAGTGTATGAATTTGGTTGGTAGAAGTGTCGCTACGGGGCGCATCGTATCGAGAAGAGAATCAGAGTGGATCGAAAATAGAAGTGGTTGTCGGATGGGAAGCCGCGAGAAATATTCTGAATGCGTAGTTTCACGGGACTAGCCGGGTTACTACGAGAAGATTTGTTAAAAGGGTTTCTATGATTGCGACCCGGGTGGCGAGATTGCTCACAGAAAATGTAAAGTTTGAATGGAGTGAAAAATGTGAGGAAGTTTAAATATTTAAAAGCATTCTTAGGGCTCCGATTAGCACTCGGCTAACCTCTGCGGTAAAGAATATGTGATCTATAGTGATGCTTCGCTAAATGGACTCAGGATGTGTCCTAATGCAAGAGGAGTAAAGTGGTAGCCTATGCTTGAGACAATTGAGCCACGTGAAAGAACTACCCTTTTATGATTTGGAATTGGCCTTGATTGTATTTTGCGTTGAAAATTTAAGAGACACTATTTGTATGGAGAAAAGTGTTTTATTTACACCCAGATCATAAGAGTGCCAAGTATTTACCCTCTGCAGGCTTAACTTGAGACAACGGAGGTGGATGGAATTGATAAAGATTATATTTGCGTGATTGACTATCGCTGGGAAAGGCCAATGTAGTGGTTGATGCCTTAAGTAGGAGAAGGCGATTAAGCGTTTGGGCGTTAAATGTTGATTTATCATTTTCGAACGATAGTGCGGTAGTGGCGGAAATTGATAGCGAGACCCGAATTTGTTGAATCGAGTACTGGGGCACAAAAGAAAGATGAGAAAATTTACGCCATAATATAGATCGGATTGGAGATGGTAAGGCGAGTTCACGGTGAATGAAAATGGAGTGTTGTATTATAAGGATCGGGTTTGTGTGCCGATGATGATGAGTCGAGGAAAGCCATACTTGAAGAGGCACACTTGTGGATCTTTTGCTATCCATCCGTGCCTGAGATGTATCGAGATTGTGAAAATGTCATTCGAGGTGATGGGAATGAAAGAGATGTATCGAATTTGTACTTAGAAGTTTTTGGTGTGTCAAAGTAAAAGCGAGCATCAAGTTCGCCGGGATTATTGCAGCCTATCAGAATACCAGTGTGGAAATGGGACCGAATAACCATGGACTTTGTGGTTGGGTTACCATTGACAGGGAGAAAGCATGACTCAGTTTGGGTCGTAGTGGACCGATTGACCAAGTCAGCTCACTTCCTACCCGGTGAGAGCAGGCTATTCGCTTGACAAATAGCGAGGAGTTGTATATCAAGGAAATAGTTCGGTTACACGGGATATCACATCCATTATTTAGAATGAGATCGGGGTTTACTTGAGATTTTGAGGAAAGTGCGAGAGGCCATGGGCGCTCGATTGAATTTTAATTCGCAGTTCCACCGCGAAGCGGATGGACAATCGGAGAGAGTGATCAGTTCTAGAAGATATGTTGAGGGTTGTCGCGATCGACTATGAGGAAGTTGAGATCGACACATATCCTTTGGTTGGTTATTATCTGACAATAGTTTCCGATCAAGTATTGGAATGGCGCCTTCTGAGGAGCTATATGGAAAGAAAATGTAGAACAGTTGTGTTGGAATGAATTAGTGAAAGAAAAGTGATTATTACGATTTGATACAAAAGAAGAGCGAAGAAAAAGTTAAAAATGAGTAGAGAGAGAGATTAAAAGTAGCCATGACAGACGAGGAGAAGTCGTATATCGACATGAAGAGAAAGGATATTCGATGTGGGGTCGGTGAAAAGTATTGTCACAAAGGAAATATCGCCTTGGAAGAAGGTGATGGAGATTGGCGGGGAAAAAGGGCAAGTTAAGCCCGGTTGTGGCCACTATGGGGTGATCAAAAGTGGGTCGGCATCTGGGTTTGGCCTTACCTCGGTTGGAAGATTCATAATGTTTTCCATGTCCATGCTACGAATGCCGTCGGACCCATCACATGTAGTCTCTTAGGAGACAATTGAGCTTAAACCGGATTTGACATATGAAGAAGAGCCAGTAGAAATTTTGGCTCGTGAAGTGAACTTCTGGCGCGAAGAAGATTACGTTGGTCAGGGTGTTGTGGAGAAACCCGCAGGTAGAAGCCACTTGGGAGGAGTGAGAAGCGATGCGGCGGCGACATCCGCGTATTTAACTAAAGGAAATTTCGGGGCCGAAATTTTCTTAAGTGAGGAGAATTATAGCGCCCGAAATATACTGATGCGTTTCGACATGTTTAGGAATATTTGTAGGCATAAATTGAGGGATTTTAAATGAATTAAATGCGAAAAATGGAAATTTAGATACCGAATTTATAATAAGCCAGGTAAAATTAGTCATTTACCATGAGCACTTAAGTGTCATAAGATGAAAAGAGGGGATACAAAGTATAAAATTTAATAAGTTGGATTGAAATAAGAGAGAAGTGAGGGTGAAAACTAGAATATATGGCCTAAGTAGATTCTTGAAGAACTTAAGGACCTAAATGCAAAAATGAAAAGTTAATACAAAAAATGGGTTTTATTTGAAGGCCAAACATGGCCTTAACAAAACTTATGGGATAAGAGCAAATGGTCTCCCATTTTGAAGACAAGCAGTAGAGAGAGAGGAGGAAAAGATGAAGAAGAGGAAGAGGAAGAGGAGAAGAAGAGAAGAAGAGGAGAAGCCAAGATCAAGCAAAAAGGTATGGAACTAACCTTGGGTATGGATCATATGGATTTTGTATGGAATTCTAGAAAAGTTTATGAGTTCCAAACCTAGGGTTTTGCTAGGGTTTCATCTAACCCCAGTATGGAGAAGTAAGGTGGGTAAAACCCCAAATGTCTGAAAAATAGAGTCCTCCTTTGAGGTTGGATTTACCGGGTTTAATTGCAAAGTAAAGGAGTTTGGGTTGAACAAACCTAACAAATTTGTGTATTAGGTATGTGTATGGGTTATGACCCATATTAAAATTGTTTTTGGGAGAAAATCATGAAAGGTTTTGATGAAAGATATCCATTGAAGGATGATTTGAGTATAATTGAGGTTATAAGAGATATGGAATGGTTTTGATGTGTGTTTGAAGTGTAGAGTTGAATTGGGTATCAAAAATATGGAAAAATGGGAGAAAATACACATTCTGGACATTTTCGGGTCATGTATACCGGTACACCTTGAATGTCTGCCATTACACCCCTTCCCAGCGAACATGTCTGGGAGTACACCTGTTATGCTTTCCCGATTTACGACCAGTTTAGTATTTTGGCCATAAATTCCTCATTTCTGCTCCAGATTTGAGTGATTCAAGTGGAAAATTAAAATGAACTTCAAGGAATCAAACATAAAGAAATGAACATCGTCAAATTCTAACTCTAAGTGGCCCAATTTACTCAAAGTGGGGTATGTTCAAGTCGGAATTCTGCATCGGTTGAACATAGAGTAGTCCGGGTGTCTGGGGCGTAACGAGTTTCGATTACTTTCCGGGTGGGTGATTACAGTTGGAATAATAAGAGCCATGGCACCTTAGATTTAAAGAGAAATACCAAAGACCGTCTTAAATATGGATTTAAGACCCAGGAAAAAGTCTCAGTAATACAGAAAATTTGTTCCCAGTGTATCCAGGTAAGCAAACTGGTTAACAGAAATGCCATAACTTTAGTTGGATAATCAGGTGGAATGATTCAATTTATGAGTAAAGTAGACTCTTAGAGGAGTAAGAATGAGGATAGCTAAGTCAAAAGCGTCTTCAATGCCTCTCGCCTCATAAGTTATTTGCCTCGCGATATTCGTTTAGTATGATTATTTTAGCAATCACTAAGAGTGAATAAATTGTATTGACTAGTCAGGTTAGGCGAAGTAATAACTGACCTAGGATTGACATCGAAAGAACGGAATCGATAATTGAGTGCATTTCCCTGCCGTTCTTTATTCTAGTTTGTTTCTATGTACAGTCTTTATTCCAGTGTTATTTCTCTTGTTCAGTTCTGTTGTGAAATATTCATATATATTGATTTGAATGTTGTTATTCAGCGAATTGTTTGCCAAATATATGCCTATATCTGATTATTTAGGCATAAGTGAATTCTTTATAAATCGATGGAAATTTTGAAGCGTATTATTGAATGACCAACATGTGGGATTCACCAAGCCCAGATCGTCATGAAGGTAGCGCTCGCTGTCAAATGCGAAATCACATTGCTCTTGAATGACCAGACGGACGGGATTCACCATTGGTCTGTCATGAATGTCAACTTCTATCAGTCGTATGTGGAGGGCGGTAATATTGAGCAGCAAAGGAAATCACATTACTCTTGGATGACAAGCGGGCGAGGATTCTGGCCCCGAATGTAGTAGATGTCGAACTCTATAATCATGTGAAGGCGATAATATTGAATGTGAAACCACATTTACTGATCAGCAAGCGGCGAGGATTCACCGTACGAATGCATCGTGGATCATCCCAGATTCTATAGTTATATGTGGAATCACAAACCCGAACTCTTAAACGATAATTATTGAAAAGTGTATTTGTATAGTATCTTTGCATGATATTGTATAAGGCATTATTTTGATAAATGCATAGTTTATATGAGCAATGGAATCTGAATTGTATAGAACCAAGCATAATGCTTAGCGTATTTTATCTGTCTGTGGTGCAGTGATGAACATCGAAGCAAGACCAAGATCGAGGAGCTCGAGTGCTGCAGAGAAGGAGTACGGAGTATGCTCTGTCATATGCATTACTCCATTTCTTTCAGGAACATTAATGTTTGTAAAACGAGTTTTGAACTACGGATCATTATTTTTGTAAAGGCACATTTTGTTAAATGCTCTCGCGATTATGAATCTTTCTTTAAATTGTAAATCATTTATGGCTTTAAGGCCAATTATACTTGATACAAGAACCAGAAAATTTAATAAAGCGAAACAAAATGTTTTTACGATAAGATAATTAAATGTCGGAGTTAGCAGGGCTCCGGCTTGGATCATGGCCGAGGTGATCGGGGGATTGGTCGCGACACTTTGAAAATAAAGATTTTAATCGCTGGTAACTAGAAAAGGAGTTTGATTCATGGCTAAGCCAGGCGTCACAGGTTTGGTTCGGACTACGCGTCGGGTCGGCGGGCTCGGTCGCCTTGGTCGCTCCCTAGGCTGTGAATTAAAACATCATTAGCGAGCTGATACAAAGCCAAGAGATAAATTGAAAACGTGAAAGAAAATAGGAAAAACTCTAATGGGTTGATGATGTTCAACCCATTGCTCTTCTTTTCATCCCGATCTTCAAATCTTCAAAGGTGGAGCAAAGGATGTCTCTCTCCGTAGGTTGGATCACCAAAATCCGATCTAAATATTAAGCAAAATACTCAAAAATCAAAACCCTAATGTGATTCAAGAAGAAGAGAGAGAAACCCTAGATAAGTGGGTTCTCCCTCCAAAGTCTAAACCTTAAAGACCTTGAAATGAGAGCTTAAATAGCTCCCCTCAAAAAATGGGCCCCGAACAGGACCTAAAAATAGTATGTTTTTTTTTAGCCTGAACTAATGATGTCACGACATCACAGGGTATAATGTCATTACATCGGCTGCGACATGAAAGCTTGATGGCGTCGACCGGTGGGGGCGCTGATCTTGCGACATCTGAAGTCATAATATGCATAACATGGGTGTAGGAATTGAAAACTTCGGAGTTCTTTAGTTGGATTCTAATGTCGCGAAATTAGAGTGTTGATGTCACGACATCACTAAAAATATTCTTAAGCGATGATGATGTCGCGACGCAAAGGTGTCTCGACCATAAGCTCCATAAATAAATGAAATTACTCCTCCATTTTCTGCAACTTTACGCTCATTTGCTTGTTTTCATTCATTATCTACAAACTATAGCCTGAAAAGAGAGATTTAACATAAATTGAGCGATTAAGGATTGAATTTAGCATCGATAGTTAAATATATCTTTCCAAATGCATGCTAAAATGCTAACATAATTCATACCTAACAAATACCCCCAAACTTAGTATTTTTGTCTCAAGCAAAGAAGGATCATTTTCCTTGTATTAAAAATCCAACAGAGTGTTGGAGCAATTCCAAGGAAATAATTAAGGATAATTTTCCTCAAGGACCTTTTACCTTCATACCACACAAAGATACTAGATAGCTTTCAATATAATAGGTTGACTAGAAAGTAGGCACACCTAAACCAAAGCCTTTGGGTGTGTGTGAGTCTTCCCATCCATGGTCATTTGTAGCTTAGATGAAATTAGAAGAACATGAATGGAATGGAGATCTCTCACTTACATGGTGATTCCATGGCTTTATAGTATAAGACTCCATAGGCTTGTTGTGCATATCATTCTCCACTAATGTAAGCGATTCACAACTCTTAGGATCAACAGTCTTAAATATGACTTCAGAATGTATAACTTAGGTAAATGGTAGGTAAGTGGGTCATTTAGGCTTAAGTTTACCCAAGACACATGTTTGCATTTTCTTCAATGTTCTCCTCATCCTTTAAAGATAATGAGTTTCTACACAATCGAGGTTCTTATAGTGTAATCCACCCAAACTTCGAACCAAGGCCGTTATTATCCATTCACATAGGGGCTCTAAAACCCCACATATAAACCACATTCAAAATTTTGCTTATGAATCTTGCTTGTCTTGAATATGCTCATAAGAAAAATTAAATTAATTTTGTAAAATCATAATCTCCCAATGACATGAAACCTTCTAAAGTATAACAAAATGTCATTAAACCAAACAAGATAAAATTTCCAAAACTAAGTTTCTCGAAACGTAACATTCTAGCAGCATAAAATTCTTCAATGAAAATTTGCAAACATTTAATCCCAAAGCATTAAAGTAGTCCAACAATCCTAAGTCTTTCCAACAAACACCAATTCAAAATAATTCTTAACCTTCATCCATGCCTACCCCAAAATTACTCCTCGCTAAGGTCTAGGGTGCCTAAAAATGATTAACAATAATGAGTGAGCTAAAAGCCCAATAAGGAATGTTAATACAGTTTCATGGATAAAATATTTTAAATTCACAAAATTAGAGATATAAAATATTTTTCTTTTCCTCATAAATCTCATAAAATCCTTGAGTAAAAATAAATAAGATATAAATATATTTCAAACCTATACTCATGGTTTTGAAAACATTTGTTTTAAATAAAATGTCAACTATTCTAACTCATTGACGAGAGCCATTTCAAAACGCTTATGCACTTGGTTCTCAAAACATTTTTATTTCAAATAGAATGTCAACTATTCTAACTCATGACAATGGTCATTCCAAAAAGCTTACACTCTTGGTTCTCAAAACATATTTGTTTCAAATAGAATGTCAACTATTCTAACCCATTGACAAGGGCCATTTTGTCAACTATTATAACCCATTGACTGAGGTCGTATTTGTCAACTACTATAACCCATTGACGGGGGCCATATTTGTCAAGTTTATACTCATTGACTAGGCAATATTTATCAAGTTTATACCCATTGACCGAGGCCATATTTATCAAGTTTATACCTATTGATCAGGGACATATTTGTCAAGTTTATACCCATTGACCAAAGCCGTATTTGTTAAGTTTATACCCATTGATTGAGGTCGTATTTGTCAAGTTTATACCCATTGATAGGGGTCATATTTGTCAAGTTTATACCCATTGATCGAGGCCATATTTTTCAACTATTATAACCCGTTGACGGGGCCGTATAAACCAAAGTCAAATATTTCCTTCACGTTTCCAATTTTTCAAAAATACAAAATTATATCTCCATAACTTTCAATCTTTATCATAGACATTCTCAAATCCATTTTCCATACAAACACATTTGATCCATGCACATGATTTAAATAAATAGAAATTTCCAAAACTCATAATCACAAAAAATAACAAGATATTTTGTTTATATAGGAAAAGCTGCATTAATCTTCCTTACCTGATATTCCAAGATATTAGCAAAACCAAGAAGCCTCAAAAAAGTCACAAATCACCTGAATAATATGAACAATATCCTATTAGATAAAAAGAATTTTTTTTTTCGCACTCATATGTTTTATATCTCCTATTTTATTTTCTAGGAACCCAGAATATTTAAACCTAAATTCTCAAAGGCTCTTTAGCTTGAGCATTTCAAATAAATTAAGGCATTTTCCCAAAAGCCTTAACATCACCAATTTTCCAAATCTATCAATTCCTTAAAGCCCCAAAATTAGGGATTTTACTATAAAACATTATTTTTGGTTGAAATCCCCAAATCTCTTATGAACAAATGGTTCTGGTAAATTTATAGGAATTCTTTAGGGTTTCAAATCTAAAGTTCAGAAGCCCAAGAATCACCAAACACATCAAATACCCATTCCTAGACAAGTTTTCTCAATGTGGTTTTTCTTTACATTTCTAGAGTTTCATGTTTGAAAGTTTAGGAAACTCTAAGTTTTCAAATCTAAGATTCCAAGAGTGAGAATTTACCCCAAATATATCAAACATCAAACCAAAACCAAGTTTATCGCTTTTTATTCATTCCAATCATTTCTAGATTTCAAATTTAAAGCTTTAGAAAGCCCTAATCTTTCAAATGTAGACTTTAAAAACCCTAAACTACCAAATTTCAAAGGAAAAATTAAAAATTACTTACTGAGATTGAAGTTCCTGGGGCTTGAAATCTCCTCCCTTTGAAACCCCGTTCCTGCTCTATCCCCTCTCTCTATAAAAAATGAAATGAAGAATGGGTCATATGAGTTGGAGAACCATTTTTATACTATGACAAATTCCATATTTGCTCAAAAGCCCCTTCATTTTTTAAAAATTTCAAAACAACTCCTCTTCTTTCTTTTATTTTTATTTTTTTGGAAAATTAGGGGTATTACATATAGCTTCCCCTAAACTTGGTTCATCGCATCTTTTTCATTACATACCCACCAAATTTGTTTGATTTTCGTCTTTCTTTCAAGATTATTACAGTTTTATTCTTTGTTTTGAACCACAAGGTATGGGGTAGCCACGTTCAATCCCTTTGCTTCTACATACCCTTAAAGAGCTTTTTTTTTTTTTGGTTAGTAGCTCCCAGACTTGTTAGCCTTAGGGTACTGGGTGTTCAAACACACCTTCGGACTTAGTCACTCAAGGTAGGAAGGCTATAAGGTTTAACTTACTCCTCCTTGATTTATTCTTTATTCACTACTACAAAAATTAAAATTTATGATGCTTCATTCCGTGATGCTTTCAAAAAAAAATGTCATGGTTTGAATATGATTAAATTTAAAATGACACTTAATTTGAAGGCCATCATCTTATGTAATTTTTAAAATCTATGGCGCTTATTACAAGGGTCATAGTTGAAAGTGTCTTATTTGAAATGATACAAAAACCTTGACACATTTGTAAAGTGTCATAATCTATTATACTATATAAATAGATTATTTTTCCTCATGGCTAGGTTCTCTTCTTCGATCTTCCCCAAATTCTAACCCTAATCTCTTTTCTGCCTCATCTTCCTTTCACCGTTTTCATCCATTCCATTCTCTTACTCTAGCTTAAAATTTTGTAAAAGAGAAAGATAGAGGAAGCACCATAACTGTTGTGATGGTTAGCTAAATTTGAAGTGGAAAAAAAGAGTAAGATGAAATGGAAGTAGAAGAGGACGTGTGGGAAAGAGGGAAAGGATATGGAAGTAGGTGGATATGAGTGTGAGTGGTAGATGAAGACAACTTGTCATTTTTATGAAGATGGGAGATTAGAATCGGATTTTCCCTTCTTTTCTCTACTATGGAAATATTGTTGGTGTTTCCCCAAATGAGTAGGGAGACTTTGAGTTGCAAGATCTGGATTTCTCCATTTCGAGATATTTTCTGTTATATATATATATATATATATATATATATATATATATATTTGGTGTTAAAGCCATGTTTTTTCCTTTTTATCACAAGGGTTTCCTTTGATGCTTACATTTTGATCATAGCTTGATTGGCTATGATACTTGTTCTTCCATTTAATTTGTTGTTTTTTGCCGCTTTATTTGCAAACAGAGGAGCTGTGGTTCGAATTAGTTGACATTGAGGGGTCCTTCGTCGAGCTTCATCGAATTGGAAAGAAACCAATGTCATGGGAGAAGTTAATGAGCTTGTGGGTAGAGGAGGGCGAGCATCACAGCAGGAGATAAGGCTTCAAGAATTAAGCTTTTCAAATGTAGATGAATTGTCTTTCTTGGAAGACTCTATTGCCACTTGCTCCATGAAGACTTAGTTGTGGACCTCACAAAGGTGTCTCAGTGGATCAATGGATCCATTGATACACAAGAAGTCAAAGTCTTTGGTAGAAGAAAATCTTCCACAACTTCTGCTTCATTTGGTATCATCTATCTGTTTGTTGATATTCCTATTAGAGAAACAATCTAGGAATCCTCATATAACAATATCTTCAATCCTCTCAAGTTTCACAGAAAGAGTTCAGCATGAGAGCCTTCCATCGGATTAAAGTCTTCCAATGGTTGTGATTGAGTCATTGATGTGGGGCAAAATATAATGTAGTTTTTTTTTTTTGAAAAAAAGAAGACTATATGTAGTTGATGTGGAGACAAATGATTGATTTCAAAATCCATTAATAAGCCATATATAATGCCTGGACATGGGCTTTACTCATCAAATATTGTGGGTTCAAATTTTGGAAGCTCTCCATCTAATGGATCTTTAGCATGTATAAATTATGTAGCATTTTCGGTGGTCGAGGGTGAGACATGAAAGAAACTCTGAAGTGAACACAGTTTGAGTTTGAAATATGGGCTAGCAGTGATGTCTTATCTTGAAGCAATTGTGACTCACATTTCTATAGGTTATTTCACTTATTTCAATGTGGACTTACCTCTTCAAGAGTTTATTCTAGCCGTGACTAGTGGTTCTATGAAAACCTTTTCATTGATGTCTTCGAGTGAGTTACTCCTCCCTTTACTTTAATTTTTGTGTAACTGTATGGGCTTGGCTAATATCAAGAATGATGACTTTGCTTTCCTATGTTATCGATTAAATGCAGCCTCTGTGAGGCTACTCTCGTTTGTGGAATCTCGATGGTAAATTTCTTATGACGTGTCATTTGGCACCCTTAAGGCCCTTATATTTAGGGTCTTTGACTTTAAATAAAAAACTTTTGAAAAATGGGAGGGAGGCTTGCCTTAAAGGGAAGAGTCAAGGGGGAGGCAACGTAAAAAGGGGAGATGCGTAGGAGGAGCCTTGTCTCAAAAAAACAATGTAAAATGATGCTTCAACTGTGATTGTTTTCTATTTCTTCAACATCTTATTTTTCATCTATATTTATATGCTTTCAATTTTTATTCATACTGCTCATCTTTATTTTGATTCATTCACTTTTAATAAAATTCATATTTGGTGAATTATTGTACTTATTATTATTATTATTCATTTTGATTCATGCATTCGCATATGTGCATATATGGTTGATGAGTTTGGTTCATGCATTGACATTAATGAGATTGGTTGATAAGTTTAGTTCATATCTACTCTTGCATATATTCCATACCTAGAATGATTTTCATGCTCATAATCCCATGTAGAATCTGCCCTTCATACACATAAGAAAATAAAAAATCCTTCCATACTCTTAGAAACCGATCTCTACTTGTAATTATCCGTGTGCTGAATCCACCAAAGACTTGCTGTCAAACCCATTTGTTGTCCATGCTTCAATGTGGTTTGTAATAATGGTTTGATAGACCACTTTGGAAGTTGTGGTGTGGTGGTCTTAGTGACTATTAGTAGAAGATTCTCTTTAATAAAAATTCCTTCATTTTTTCTCTCATCAATTATCGATTCTCATGTTCTGCTTATTATTTTCGATGATGCCTTTTTCAACCTAAATGGTTAAGGTATAACGCTCGGGCCGGAATCGAACCGCCGCTAGCCAGCCCGTTGGCTTTGGACGTTGGACTCCTCTGCAAAAAGCAAGAAACAAAGAGGATCTCCGATGCCTAAGTAAGTTCTTCCTTGATGAAAGAAAAGATCAATTGCTTAGAAGGCGAATGTCTCGTATACCTTCAATCAAGGCGTGCCTAGTATTTAGGTAGTATATGTTTTTCCCAATTGACGTGATAAGGATTCTCTCTTATTGGATGGAGGATTTTCTTTCCTTTATCGCCGCCGACATTATGATAATTGATAGCGTTATTTGAACATCCTACTCCCTTTATCGGGTGATTTGGTTTGATTTACAAGATATGTGGGATCTTGTTTGTGGGCCTATATTCGGGGATGTCATCAAGTGGCCTATCACAAGATCGGGCCCGTTTAATCCCATTTCAAGCCATACTGGGCCTCACAAGACTCATTATTTCAACCCCATCGCCTGCTCCCAACCTTGACTAAGCGAGCGTAGGTAAGGGATGTATCGCTTCTCGATCAGCGATATCCACGGGCTACTAGGGAAGGGTTTGATTAGTTTTATCGCTTTTGTATTTGCCTCTCGCCACTCAGCCGCTTGGTTTCCG